>JADNYJ010000258.1:0-49073 GCA_015501075.1 Gymnopilus junonius
ACCACCAGCTACTTCGTAACCCTCATCAGCAATATCATTTCCCTGATTATCGGCTTTCTTTTCTCCTTCGCCATTGTCCGATATGCCAAGGAGTGGATCGCAGCAAAAGATTTTATTGAGGTCTTCCACGTCGTTGCGATATCCGCTTTCAAATCTAGGAGCTGGCCCTGGGGCGCGAGCCCAAGGAACTTGAAGGCCTTACTCGAAAAGCGAAGATGGGTTCCGGGGATATTAATCATTCTCTGCATAGGTTGTTTTACAACTGTGACATCAAGCATCACAAGTCTTCTTACTCCAACCCCGTTTATTCAAAATACAACTCTGACGGGGCAGGAACTCGACTTTTCGTCCAATGATCCCGATTGCCTGGATTTCCTAGATGCAAATCCCATATCCAACATGTGTGACTGGGAGGTGAGTCGGTTGCACGCAGTGACACGAACGAGGTGCAAGTTTACTTACTGCTTTTCGCCGTCAGTCCTACATGAACCTGAACTATACTAACTGCCTCGGAGAAAATCAAATCGTAGACGTCCTCGAATCTGGCCGCGGCAGTGTTAGTTTGAAGCTAATTTTTAGTCATATTTTTTTTCTAATGATCGGAATCATTTTCTGCAGATCCTTTCGTTGATTCCAAACAACTCTCAAAGTCTCACCTACAGTCAGATTGGGGGCAATGATGGCCTTCATGTCTTAGGATCTATTCGAGGCATCTTGCCAATCGGTCCGAATGGTGTGCCAGCATTCAATACACTTAAGGCTTCCCCCTTCTCCGAACCAGTACTCACAGCTGCGATGCTGTCCTACAACTACACTCTCAATCACCAGGGTCTCAAAACAAACATCAGCTGCTTTTACGATAACCCAAGTCCCATTAATGTTGCGTCTGTGGATCCAAACTCGACTTTGACTTTGGCGTTGACATATTCTGCCAACTGCGAGGGAGCCGCTCAGGTGTTGATGAATGTCACATCCTTCAATTCGATCAACAGCCCAAACGCTCTCGCGTACTGGGCTTGCCAGTCACCACCCAATTCAACGGAGACGCCAGAGTATTTTGTTTACCTTCGCGGACTCCATTTTTATGAAGCAATTGGGAATATCACCTGCAATATAAGACTGGTGGAAACTGGCATATTCCCAGCAACATATCAATCTCTTCCGGAGGTCTTCTCCCTGGCGAAACCCGCCTCGTCTGCACCTCTAGCATTCTCTGGGCTTATTGAACATGCGTTGGTAGCTCTTGGGGACGTCATATCGGAAGGTCAGAATTTCGAGGCCAACGATGTAGCGGAATCGGTCATTACCTTTGGAGTCAAATCTTTCGGGTTGCAACCGTATGAACAGACACCTAAATACCTGGAGTTATATCAAGCTATGATCCAAGGCATTCTCGACTATGCGGTCCGTTTTTTAGATCATCTATTCATTTATTTTTTTGCTAATTTTCGTTTCTCGGGCAACATACGTTCGGTTGATATACTCGACGCTTCCTAACCCACCTTCCAGTTGTACCCGGGAGGTAACTGGCACACTTTCATACCAGGTGATCGGTTGGTCCGTACGCCCTGCCCATATCGGGTTTTTAATGCCAATGACTGTCGTCAACTTGGCTTCTTTGGTCATACTTCTCACAGCCATGAGCATGGCCAGAAGCGGTGTCGAAACATATGACCCCACAGACCCCAGGGTGCTCATGAATGATGTTACCGTTCGACGTAATACGACTCAGGAGGCCGACGAGTGGGCGGATAAGGTGGCATTTGGAACGAACGGGGTATGCTGGTAATTGCTCACACTTCTCCGGGATTCAATGTTGACGAGCTGCTCTAGGGAACGAATCAGAAAAATGTAGGGGACGCGATTGATACGGGTGGGGAGAACGACAACAATCGCGACAGTGTTGCGAAAAGTGGTTGATTGTCCCTCTCGCGCTCCTTGGCCACTTTTCAACTTCGCAGTCTGTATTTTTGTAGCTCCGCCATGCCTCGCTTCTCAGTCCTATTCCACTGTTCAACGTTTGCGACCATTGATTGATTATCTCCAGCATTGTATTATTATTATCCAAATAGTCCTAGCACGTAATGAAATTACTTCCGCATATCGTATCTTACTTATTAAATAATGAGCTGCGGTGGTGATGGCGAAAGAGGATGTCAGAGAACGGGATGACAAGCATGGTACCTCAGTATAGACCTATCATAGTCCTAACCCTTTCCATGGTTGTCTGCGACCTCTCTTTGGCCTTTGCCGCTCCCTCCTTAGCCACGGCATTCAGATACGTCTGGTCCAATCTCAGCCTCTCAAATTCAGCCCTAGGAACTTTCAGCAGTCCCTCTAGAGCCTCACTGGCGTCCTTCTTCAGAGCACCATGTCCCTTTCCTTCATACCTCCTCGCTACCTCTTCAACATCTACACCTTCACATGCAGAGAGGATGGAGAGGAGGTTCGAGGTGCCCGGTCGGTTGACGGGGTCATAGGTGATGCCTTGTATTGAGTCGGTGACTGCGCCCCGGATTTTCTTGTCAATTTGAGAGAAGGTGTCGGTTAGCATGATACGTGATGAGCTGTCTGGGGAGGATTTTGACATTTTTGAACTTGGATCTTTCAAGGAGCGAACGCGTCTGTTGGGTGCTACGAGGTGAAATGGCGAGGTTAATGACGTAGGAAATGTGAATTAGTCGTAAAACATACTGATTAAGACATCTGGAAGGGGAAAGAACTTCTTTTCAGGATCAAAGGTGCGGTTGAAGGCGTCTGCGATGTCCCGAGTAAGCTCGACATGCTGCGTTTGGTCTTCTCCAACGGGTACATGAGTTGCTCTATCAGGAGGTAAGCCTCATTATTTTGGGCATTAACGCGGAGATGACTTACTTATAGGCTAGGATATCTGCTGCTTGTAGAACTGGATAGGTGAACAAACCTGCGTTGAGCATGGATTCGTCCACTTCTGATTCATCGTTGGCGTTTCTTTTGGCCGCTAACCTAGACTAGAATACCATCATCAGCCTATTCCTGTACTATTTTCGTATATTAGCACACCTTCCAAGTTGTCATTCGACGTAGTTGCCCTAACGGTGTTATGCAACTGAGAATCCAGGAGAGCTCGACGTGGCATAGATTCTAAAGAAATTTTAAGAGACGTGCTTTCAGCAAAAGGCGTCGACAACTCACGTCCTCTTGGTAAAACACGACGGACCTTTTGGGATCGATCCCAAATGCTAGTAACGTTGCTAGCATATCCCTCCGAGAGGCCGAAAGTTGCTGAGGATTTTGAGGGAGTGTCAGGGCATGCCATCCGACGATAGTGAAAAGAATCTCGTCGTTTGGAAGTGCTTCATTCTGTAGTTTTACCCAGTTTGATATTGCACCAAGATAATTACCCAACTAAATGAAATTCCGTGAGCAACTTGCATTTGAAAAGAACTAGAATTTCACGAACTCACATGCAGGATACCAGTGGGCTGAATACCCGAGAATATGACACGGCCAGCAGCTTTTTTTGTTTCCAACGACTTTGAGGAATATCGACGCGTCTGCCGTGCCAGACACCTGGAGAAGGAGGAGGACAGGAACGACATTACACAGCCACATCCATTTTCATCCGGAAGGCAGGCACCACCCTTTCCCGAAACTGAACATAACCATGTTCTATTCCCGACCACCACCATCCAGCCCATAGTTCCTCAACGAGGGGACCAAAGACCATGGCTTACGCCGTGCCCTTTGAGCAGCTTCTGCCTGGTGTCGGCTACGAGTTCAACGATGTCACAAATATCTTTGTCGAAGGCGCCTCGGGTAAGTTTTTTTTTTACGCGTACTAGGGTTTTACCTGGTGCGCAATTTGGATGAATCACATCTCATGCGGATCATTTGTTTGCAGAATTGGAGCCCGACAGTGTGCTCTTTATGGAGAGCTTCAGCTTGCAAGAGTCTATGAGCGCCATTGAGGTGAAGATGGATAATGACCAGTGTTGGAGAGTCTCTTAAACATGTTGTGCTACAACAGATTGGCGAACCTCGACTAGATAGTGGGATTATTGTTCAGGAACAGATCAGGCCGACTTTTGACCCTCTTGCGCCCTTATTACCGGAGGAACTATGTTGGATCTTGGACAGGGCACTGGCATACGAGGTATGCCCAACGTCACTCACTAACGTTCAGCCAATCGCTTATGTTCTTTATTGCATGACAACAGATGGAGTTTCACGCTGGAAACTTTCTAGCGCACACCGTACATACTCTCCTCTATGTGCACCACGTTCGAGAAATTGACCCTGACGTCGTTATCGATAATCCCACTATACAAGCCGATCCCGCCCGGCCTATTGAATTGATCACGATAGTTCTGCGGGCAGCCGTTCAAGGACTGTTAAAGTGCTGCGACCTTGCATGGAGAGAGCTCTCAAAAGGCGGAGCTTTCGATGTCTGTCATATTTTACTTATCATGACCGTTATCTAGTAAACTAACATCTGACAGACAGAAGACTGGCAAAGCGATAAATGTGAAGTGTCCCTCCTCGAAAACATGCCTGTTCCTTATGTTTTGGCACTTTTGGACGAGGCAACGGAATGGCTTTCTCAGTCCACAGGTACTTCATTGTTATTCCGAATTCCGCGGCACGTCATTGACTTCAATCTTCTCTTCAGTTCCTATTAGGTGGAGGAATGCTTTGCGAGCACGACTTCAACTTCGAAGAGTTTGTCTTTGTCCACTTCAATGCCTTGCTTTACCTTACGGCATATTTTCAGACAATTCTTCAATTATTGAGCACTGACCTGACGCGAAATCGCCTAGAGTTCCAGCAGCTCGTCTTCCAAGCTCAGAACGACCTGCATAGCGTGCAAGCGACTTCTCCAATCGAATGCGACCCTGATTCTTTAGCACAGCTCGCTTTCGACCCATATATCGGTAGAAGACTGCAGACTGCTACTCCAATACGCGTTGTCCCTCCTCCTTCGTTTCAAGAAACCTGCGAAGCCCTGAGGAAATTCCTCGATGGCATGTTCGAGATTGGGTTGTTGGAAACTGTTGACAATTTGTCAACGTGGCAGGTCGGTGGCCAATGGCTTACTTCATTTTTATACCAAAGAGTTGCCGACCGACTGATTTTTTCCCTGACAGATAGTGGCTGATCTCCGATTGTGGAATCCCGATCTTTCGCTACGTGTTCCCTACCTCCGGTCCTTGACGCAAGTTAGCACTTTAAACTCCTACCTCATCTCCTAGCTAATTATCGTTTAACAGTCAACTTTTTACGATGGCACTCTCATACTTAACAAATACCCTTTTGACTGGATGATCGATAGATTTTTTTACGAAGCTGTCGGGTTGTCCTATGGTTCAATCAAAGCTGCCGTGACATCGAGATGGTCTGGTGCAGAGGCCGACCCGCCGCTGAGGAAGGTTGAAAGGAGTCTTTACAAAGTAAGCCCTTTCTCTCTACGTAATTTGGCCATGAGAGAGCTCCTATGTTGACCTTTCCTCTTAGTTAATTACCCCACACATTAGAGCATTATGGAATAATCCACCCCGGAAACGGCGACATTTTATGAAGGCGCTACTAGAATGGCACTCGTTATATGACACGCTCACGGATATCGTAAATAATATTGACATGGAGGTGCGTACGTCATCCATTTCCTTCTCACCAGAAATCAAATCAAGTAAACGCTAACCAATGTTTCTAAACACAGGATCTCCCGCAAAGCAACGTACTGTCAAAGCTCCCTGACATAGCTCTATCATGGCGCCTCTCCATCATTCGTGAAGTCGTATTGTCAGGCTTCCAGCTTGAGTTGTATGCTACACATGAAAGGCCTTTCGCGTATTGGTATGTTGCCCAGATTGTTGAGACGCACTTAGAGTGTCTGGATGGGCTGCTGGCTATGGTGCAGACAGGTATGGTGACAGTGTCCTTCCATCTCCTGTTTGCTCATCGTGATGGTTCAACTTTATTAGGGTCTCCTCAATACCGAGAGATGTCATATCAAATCCAGTCCCTCACAGCTCTGCAAGCTCTCTGCAGCGCGTTGTTCGTGGTTTGTTCAAATCCTTTCGTCTCTTCACCGGACACTAACACTTACTGACGTAACCAGGTCACATTGCCACTGATTTCAACTAATTGGACTCAAGTCCGAGCCAACTTTCTTCGCCGCTATAAGTGGGCTTTCAGAGCTGAATATGAAATATTCGACACGGCCGTGGTCGCTCAGCCTGTTCTTCATGATTTCATGATGACTTGTGGAGAGATAATGGAGGTATGCATGTTATGTATAGGCAGGCGGTCTGAGATGAGGTGTATTGACATTGTCTATCCCCTTCCTTAGGATGATAATGTTCCCATTCCAAGGGACTTCGTGGACCTTGCTCGATCTATCCTTGAGGGCCTTATTCAGGCGAACGAAGCTGATGGATGGGCGGGGTTGTGGACGAAGGATCGGATGGAGGTTAGCATCATCAATCGCAACCGTTGAGAGCAATGCTGACTTCTTTGTATTACACTTGCAGTTCACGAGGAGGCTGTTATCGGTCTGCGATAACCTCGAAAATTTCCCAAGACCCAAGAAGAGATAAACAGCTTTGACGTACAAAGCGTGAAGTGGGATGCTACTTCCCACCCTTGGTTCCCTCGCGTTGATACTCAGGGTTCTGAAGCTTGAGGAATTAGATGTGCGCCAAATCGTGATTGTTTTTACCATTAAAAAAGCTATTGTTAAATGACGGTTCCCAACGATACTTCATTACAATTGACCATGTGATTTTATGTGTATATAATATCTCCCGCTCTCAAATTAGACCTGCATCTCAGAAGCCAAAATAAGAAAGTTACCTGCCTAATTTGGTCACTGGTGGAGATCATTGCAAGGTGAACCTTAACAAAACTTTAGCTTTCAAATTTCAAGACTCATGAAAACAAGCACTCTTACTACAATTTTCTGTGAATTGTTATTATCGACATGGATGATCGTTTTTTGTGGATCCCTCTTTCGAATAATGTCTTCATCTATAATCTACAATCATTGCCTAGTCGAGATCATCGTTTATCGTGAGCATTACTATTTTACTAGATTCCCGGTCTGGGGTAGTGGTTGATGGTGATGGAGGCAGAGCCCCTAATTTCCAGGTGGAATGAAGACATTGCAAGTAGTGATGTTAGGGCTTGGCCCGGAAGCCACGAGCCAGGCCAGGCCAAGCACTATAAGCCACGCCCAAGCCAGGCTGGTAGTGACGGCCTATTACGGCCTATGGCTCTGGCTTCGAATCTCGGAAGCCACAGGCCATGGCTCAGGCCAGGGTTTAGTCGCCGATTAAACCCTGATCGGCCGACAGGAAACCAATTGCAAAATTTAAAAATATATGATGCTTTTTCAAATTGCGGAGCTCATTGCGAGGCACACTTTAAATCAGTCAAATAAGTGGATATGTATCGAGGGACCATGGCACAGTATATTTTCCGTAGGCTTTATAAGAATTGAGTTCACGATTGAGCAGCCCAAATGGCTGCTCGACCTGTCAGAGAATCGATTCCCACGGCGAAGTTATCTGATCCCGCCAACGGCCACCAAAGTAACATCTCTTCCCACCGCAATGCTCTAGCAGCCAAGGCGCGTCGCGATGCTGCTGCCATTGCCGCTGCTGCTTCATCTTCGACAACCCAATCCACCACCTCAGAAACTCTTGCCGAAACCAACATCACGACAACGTCCGTGACGCAATCGACCTCCACACACGCGCCGCCTTCGACTGTCGCCAACGAGTCAGCTTCAAACGATGGTGAATCGAGTGGATCTTCTGTAGAGGAGGAGACAGGCACTGCAGGGCCATCGAAGAAGAGGAAGAGATCAAAGAAAAAGCACAGTAAAAAGGCTACAGGTACGCGATATATAATCCGAGATTTCTATTCCATTACTTACCTTCCTGTAGACGACTCTCTAGATGCGGACGGCATGCACAAGGACGTCAATGTCCTTGACATCGAAGATGACTCAGACACTGAGGCAAACCGCAAGGCGAAAAAGCAGAAGATCCACTCTACCGCTGACGTCAAACATTTTTTCAAAGATGTTCCTCCCCTGAAAGGCACGAATAAAGCTCATGTGCGATGTGAGACTTGCTTGTAGGTTCTTTTTTATGTTCTACTTTCTTTCTGGTACTGAAAACTATCAACTAGCGAAGGGAAGAACTGTGCCAAGCAGACGACAATTCTCAAAAAGGATACCTCCAGTCAACGTCGGCATATGGGGTATTTGCATGCGGTTCGTTCAGTTCATTTTTCGGAAGTTCTCATCGTTTATTCTACTTTATAGGGAGTATATCACAAATGGTGCAAGGTTAACAGTTTCGACTCCATGTTAGCAGGAGACTCGAAGGCCCGAAAAGCCGCAGAACGCGAAACTTTCCTCAAGCAAACCCCCATTGACGACCACTTGCCCAAAGTGAAGCCTGAAGACAAGCCGAAGCCATACTCCGACAAGCTATTCAGGGAGGTAGCCATTCAATGGCTAATCGAAACAGACCAAGTATGTATTCAACTCGTTATGTATTTCCAAGTCAGCTAATGTTTTCTTACAGCCGATTCAAGCATTCGATCACCCCACCTTTCAAGAAATGATTGACGTTGCTTCTCGCGCAACTCGGAAGATCAACATACCCAATCGACAGCAGACACGCGAAGAGATAATGGAGACCTTCAAGAAACAAATGCAGGCATTGAAGGATCGTTTGAATGTGAGTTGGTTTTCATACTGTTCTTTATGTTATTTTGACGTGTAAAATTCATGCAGAGTAAATATGTTGACGGCGAGATTAGTCTCACCTGTGATGCTTGGCAGGCATCCACCTCCGACGCCTATTTCGCCGTCACCGCGCATTGGATCGAAGAATGCTCACCTCAAAATTGGACACGGGAACACGCCCTTCTGGGTTTTGTTCAGATGAACACCGCGCACGACGGGGTACGATTGGGCCAGGCCCTGTACAAGGTCTGCGACCGTGTAGGTATTGTCCATAAGGTATTCGTCCTCCTTACTTCCCTCAATCTGAGAGATGAGGCTTATTAAATGTCAGGTCGGTCATATCACCTGCGACAATGCCTCAAATAACAATACGATGATTGATGAGTTCGCCTATCGCTATCTGAAGAAAACAGGGAAGTGGTTTAACAAGACGCGACACATCAGGTGCGTGAGTTTCAAATCGACAGAGCGTGTATGTAATTAATACAATGCTAGATGTCTTGCTCATATCATCAATCTCGCCACGCAAGCTCTCATTGCTACCCGGAGCAAGTCAAAGTACTATAACCCACAGTCGGAAGACGAGCACGTTCCAGACCTCACTGCCGGTGACCATCGCGATGAAGTTGGGCTTGTCAGAGCCATCGTCGTTAAGGTCAGTTTTTAAACTATATATATTATAGTAACTAACACTCCATCAGGCCCGTTCATCTGCCCAGCGAAAGAAACTATTCAAACTAGTTCAAGAACAAAAGAAAGTCATGCCAGCGTTGCAGCTCATTCTCGACATGAAGGTTCGCTGGGGCTCAACATATGCGATGCTCAATCGCGCGGAAACAAGAAAAGAGGTACTTCTATTGCTGCTGCTGATTTACACTACTAATATGTGACCAACAGGCCGTGGATACCTTTGTATACGAGCTTGGGAAAAGAGAGGAGAATCTCACCAAAAGGAAAAAGATTGATGCCCTGCAGCTGACGGAAGCAGAGTGGGATAGAGTAACAGTTTTCTGTAACCTGTTGAGCGTAAGTCACATAATCTTTTCCTTGACCTACATCTGACTTGTCTCTAGTTTGCCGATGACGCTCAGCAGGGATTCTCATCCTCTAACATGCCTTCGCTTCACAACGCTTTGCCGGCCATCGAATCAATGCATGCGGCATGGTCAAGTCGGGAACGATCCACAAAGGAGAAGTACGAACCATTCAAGGAGGCGTTACGAGCTGGTATTGCCAAGTTGGAGGAGTACTATGAAAAAATGGCTGAATCTGATGCCCATGTTATCGCCATGGGTGAGCTTTATTTCTATTCATATTGTTTGCAGACAATTGACTCCTCTTTTAGTTCTCAACCCCGAGAAGAAGATGAGCCACTTCAAGAAATATTGGACAGGCCAAGTCAAGGAAATTGAGACGCTTCTCGAGGAAAAAGTGAGTCTATTTCATATACAACATTTCCCTTTTCTAATTCTTAAAGTTCATTGAACGTTATACCTGCATCCATGCTGCCGAAACCTCGAAGTCATCCCAATCTAGTTCATCAAGGAAGATTGAATCAAGACTAGAGAAATCTATTCGACGAAATCTCGAGACTGATTCCGAGGCTGAAGATGATGATGACATTGCCTCCGCTGATCCTTCTAAGGCATGGGCAGCAGAGTTTCGATGCTACCTGGACACAAGGGAGGTTCTACCGGAGGGAATGGATCTTGTTAGATGGTGGGGGGTACGTCATCGTGTTTAACTTTAACTTTCTCATTGCTTACACACTTTTCTCGTTAGCTCAATGCCCATCGCTACCCGACATGGGCATCCCTCGCTCGCGACTACCTTGCCATCATGGCGTCTTCGGTATCCAGTGAACGTGCATTTTCGGCAGCCGGGATTACTATCAGCAAGCGCCGCAATCGTCTCAAGGCTGACATCGTTGAAGCACTTCAATGTTTGAAATGTATGTATCATAATGATTTAATTTTTAGAGAAGTAGTGGCCGCCGAGGACATTGAGAAGGAGCTGGAGGAGATTGAGGACCTTATCAATACTTTAGATGGCATTGAGGAGGTCAATGAGGAGCACTCTTGGGACGAAATTCTCATTGGTGATGAGTAGCTTAGATAATATTAGATAGTAATCATTTAATTCATTGACTTATTGATTATTTACCAACTAGTAGGCCATGGCCTGAGCCGAAGCCAAGCCTAAGCCAGTACAGGCCAATACCCCTGGCCTTGGCTTCACTTTCAACAGGCCAAAGCCACCAAAAGCCAGGCCAAAGCCATGGTTTCCAGGCCAAGCCAGGCCATAACATCACTAATTGCAAGTATGAATTGCAGTTGCGATAGTAAAAGGCAAGATCAAGAGAGGACGTTGAAGCTAAGAAGCAGGTTAAGCTCGGAGGAGCCATGAAGCAAGGCTAGTCCCATTTCTGTAAAAGTTGGTAATCACAGAAGTACTGAGGACTTCAAGTTGAGTGCGAACCACTGCTTGCCTGCGACCTGCTTGAGGCTGACTCCTGAGTAGGGCTGAGTCCTGCTAACAGGATGATTGACTTTCTGAGGCGCCAAACTCTCGATGGTTCCTTTCTTTTTCGCACGGTTCCCCGTCCACCTCCCCATTTCTTTATCTTCCTGACATAGCATTCTGAAATAAAGTGAACATCGACTTCATTACCATTTAAATATGATCTACGTTTCTCAGCTGCTGGATAAATTAGGATTTGCTTAACCTTTTCCAGGGTCGACTTGATTTCAGTCACCAATCGGCTTTATTTGTATTTCCCGTTGGCGTGCTCTTCAAATTTCATTGACATTAGGGGAATTCAAAGTAAGTGAAGCACCGGTTTCAAAACCATTGCTTTACTTTTTCTGATGGGAATTTGAAGCTGCTTAACTTTGATTGGTTGAGTAACCCCGACTTCACTTTGATTTTGAAGCTGCTTCAGGACCATCCGGGTTTAAACCGCGCCCAGCCATCTACAATGACGGAAGCTTTAAGATAGTATGATAAGACATAGATAAACTTTCCAATAGCTTTAGATAGCAATACACATACTTTCCCTCCCCTTCTGGCCTTGGTGTTGGCAAGCTTTGCCTTCTCCACAATAAGCTGGGCCTTGTAGAGAGATGCAGGTGAAGGAGGTGGTGAATCAGTCATAGATAGAGTAAAATTATATGAAGTTGTAAAGAATTAAGGAGCGGATAATGAGCAGCAAGAGCAGGTGTTGAATGCGTCGCGTCCGAGTTACGTCGCGTCGCGTCAGCGGACATCTTCGAAAGTACTCAATCGCCACCGTAACCTGAGAACGAGGCCCGAGAACAAAAGTAAAGCCGTTCAAATCTGAAGCCGTTGCTTCAACCCATTTGATGGAAAAGTGAAAGTGAAGCAACGGTTTTGAAACCGAGGCTTCACTTACTTTGAATTCCCTATTGTCTATGGCGAAGGCGACTTCATTCCAAACTCGGTCTCCAATGAAGAGAGTATTTTCACTTTCGATGCAGTCTTCGTCAGTCTCTTTCTTTGGCCTCTTCTCTTTGAGCATAGTTACGATTAACAGGTTACGTACCTGAGTATCTCCTCTGGGCTCTCAGTGAATTCAGAATACGTTATGACTGATCCAATTAACTTGTATTTTCATTCTACTTCAGACAACGATGCAGTTTCCCATTCAGAAATAACACCAGCCTTTGAATTGGTTCCCTTGTAAACCATTTGCTGATGGCCGTAGCAACGACCATTCATCTTCCAACCATGTCCATGGGCATTATGGCAATCTATAGCACCCATGTGCGAAGGAGAAGCGGTGTCGCAACTAAGATTAATCAGTGACAGTCGAAAAAGCCAGGAACAAATAGGACATACTCTCCATTCGGTGGAGCACGAGCAATGAGGATTGCACGGGCTTCAATTCCGTCATTTCTCCTCGCGCTTCTAGACCTAGGTCTCTCCGTGACGCGCGATAAGTTGGCTCATGGGGCTCTGTTTAGTGTATGAAATCAAGCCATTAGAGGCGGAAAGTAGATGAAGCAAAATTCTGCACTCACGGGGAGACTACCTGCCAGAGCGGAAGCACCGAAGGCGAGGACGGTAGCAAAGACAGCGGTAGAGAAACGCATTGCGGATTGATGGTTGTAGTAAAATAATTCAAGGCACAGCCCGAAATCTGTGATTACGCACATGTGTCAGAGAGGCACGTCGAATGTGTACAACGTCCATACCAGTTAAGTTTGGATAAAGCGAGAATGGGGGAATGCGCCAGGCAGTTCTGGGGAATGTCGAAAATTCGCAGGTCTTTTATTTGTTTCGGGCGTCTCTGCGATCAAACTGCACATTCTATTTTGAGAGCGGCTACATGTGCAGCTGATACCGATCTTCAAAATACGGCATAATATTAATAGGCCTAACTTCTCATTGATTTCTCATGGAATTCAGTTCTTCGATGTGGATGACGATCAATAGAAACCAAGGGGCTGCGACAGAGGGTAAGCACCGTGAAGCCCAGGAGTACAGAATTGTTCAAGGTTCAAAAGCCAAAGGACTGATGTATTTCTAATCGGCGATGCGAATAGGAAGACTCGGTAGAGGCCCCAACGCGGCTTCAAGCTTCAATTCTGATGGACTACTCAAGCTACCGAATATATTAATTCACGTTTTTACACCTGGATTCAGAGACATGTCGTTAAGGAAGAACTTAAAAGACAGAAGCGAGTCTTAAAATTATACCGACTTCAGACTAGCATGAAACACACCGCTGCGGCAGCTCGTCTTCATCTAAAGGAGATGGCGGCTTTGTAACGCCTTGTTCGTCTATCTACTTTGCAGACATGACTTTTCATAAGCTCGCTGACGATTCCAGCCCGTCTTCCGGTGACCCATCTCACGCCTGACCGGTTGCGCAGTACCAGATCACACGGGGGGCAAGCGGCTGTGCAATTGGCTCAAAATGAGCATTTTGTAATATAAAAGTGCTCATTTTGGGCCGTTTGGACAGTTGCTTGCCCGTCGTGTCATTGGGGAGCAACTGAAATGATGCTGATCATCACTATTACCAGCAAACGATCCCATCGGGACAAAACCTGAGAAGAAATCTGTTTTCCATATCCTCTGCCCTGAACCACAAGGGTAAGGAAGAAAATCATGCGGTCGGAAATTCCAAGTTGAGTGGAACAAGTTTAACCCAGTCTCAGAAAGAAAATTTTGAGCGATTTCTAAAATATCCGGAAATGGACGAGACTGAAGTGTGTCAAAGTTGGAACTTCCAAATCTTGCCACGATCCGGCAAGACGTACCTCAGCGAAGTGAATGACCCGATATGGCAAATCGATGGACAAAAAGGATATGTCTCGGATCTCCATTAAAAGCCGCATCATTTCCTGAAAAGAAGCAGATCTTTATCATCTATCAGGGCCTGGACAAAATTCCTAGGTTCGCCTTCACAACGGATTCTGGGTCTGCTTGTTCTCCCAAACTTCGAACGTGCATGATGAAGACAGAAATACGATTTTGCACATACTTTCGAGTCGGAAGTGGTGAGTTATACCTGTATTTAGCTTTGGAGAGTCGGCCTCGAGAGTACGAGCGCGTATTTCCTCGAGAAGTTCTCCTGATGTGGACATCTGCTGCGCTTAGCCCCAGAGGCAAGTGACCAGATGTCGCCAAAATGAACGATTGCAACGGGTATGTGGGGCTAGAGACACCTGGGAATAGATCTCCATTGTGAGTAGTCTCTCTCTGAATTTTCAAATCACGGTGGCAGTATGAAGCACTTTGAAAATTTAGCGTCGACGATTTTTCTAATAAAACATAAATAAAACCAGCACTCACTGCGCAAGTCGAGGCTTAGAATAATGTAACATATAGCCTAGTGACACTAACTTGAAGTTTGGTTTCTCGATCTATATGCAGTTGAAATGCAAAACAGGTCGACTTAGAACAAGTGCTCGCTAAATTGACGTACTTATTCTACGGCGAGGGGGCAAATACTGATATCTGCGATTGGTTATTGGTTCCGGATCCTCGTCGACCCACATAGCGGAATAACTTCTCCACTGAAGCAGGCAAAATCAGGGTCATAAATGGGCCATCCTCGGGTTTTCTCGGCAGATATCACTTGTGAAAGAAAGGCAGCAGTTTCGGATTGTACTCATGGAGACAGCGCGTGGGATAAGTATAGTTTCGTAAATGATGATGGTCGCTAGAATCCACTTTAAGACCTGAAAGCCCCTTCAGCAGATCGGTAGTCTTGCCGCAAAGTTTCAAGGGCAAATGTATGCGTTGATTCGATTCTGCTTATTGGCGAACACGAACCAGTTCAAATTATGGCGTATTTGTACGGCGATACCTCTTTACTAATTTAACGTGTCGGCTCAGGGTCTGATTCTTAGATCTTTAGACCGCCTTTGTCTGGATGAGTGCCCTACAAGGGTTAAACGGCGAACCAATTCTCTTCAAAAAATTTCGAAAACGGTCTGTAATCCTGTTGGCCGGCCGTACACTTTTCTCGATTAGTTTAGGTCCATGTGCTCTCGAGTCTCGACTCCAGGCTTTCAGCCGCATTAGTCGCCAGCCACGGTTGTAAACGAAGGTCATCGCGGGCCAGAAGTGCGATAAGGATAAATTGTGTTTTACGCAAGCGGTGAACTAGTGTTCCGGCCTAACGAGGCCGTTGAATACCAGATAGTAGTGGTATCATGTCCCAGTAGCGATCTATATACGGGATTACATTTGGCTTTACAAAAGCAAATGACTTCTTCTAAAATAATCTTCGCAACCCTTATGTAGGACTGTAAGAGACTACATATAAGCCTATCTGCAAATTTAATCGGGTGCGGCAGTATCGGTGACAATCACAAGAATCATTGAAATGTAACTTTTTCTCCTTCGGTACGATAAGACCGCTGCAATCTTGAACCTCCAATGAAAGATGGGCATGCCAGAAAATGCGGTCAGTTTGTGGTGCTCAGAAAAAGTAAATTAAAGCAGACATTTCCACTTCAAACTTCTTTTAAACTCTTTTACATGATGCATAACAGTTGAGGCCTGAGGCATTGATCGTTCGGCTGCTGTGGCGCAATCAGCAATTTGATGGATCTGCAGGCCGGATCAACTGAAAATAGAATGAGAAAATATTCCAGCTCAGCGAAGCCGATTCTTTTCCGCACTCGAAAAGGTATAAAAGGGTGCGCAAAACCTCCCAATTTCTCAGAATCGCCTGGTGCATTCCTCCATCCTCACTTTAACCAATCTTGACTGGTACGCATGTCTTCCCAGCTTTTTCTCGCTGTTCACTGATCAATTTGGACTGTAGTCCACGGGCTGCATCAGAAGAAATACAGCCCATGTACTTTTAGTACTTATACTTTCAAGTCACTTTTATCCCCCTTTTATCGACTTTGAACAAACCATGAAATTCAAATGAAGTCAGATACATCCACTTCTCATACTTTACCTGCTTTCATGGTCTGAAAGGCATACTTGCCAAGTCGAGTGATTGGGACGAGCTGGGGATCGAACCTGCGAACATACCAAAAACATAATCGCGACTTACCACTGTGCCAGCACAACTTGGAAAATTGTCCAAAAATAGTGTTGATTATACCCAGTGCCTGACGTTCCCATGCGTCACTCGTGTACAATTCTTCTGACTTGCTCATCTTCGTTGGGTTTTCCCTCCATGATCTCTTGCCTACCTCTCCCTGGAACTCGTCTAGTGTGCATTTCAACTTATCCTACAGGTGAGGAAAGATGCCTTGCTCGAGAAAATTTCATGTTGACCTGTATTTGCCCATCAGATATGGAGTGCCAGTCCTCAGGCTCCACCCGCACTGGCACTTAATACACCTCCCGAGATGGCCAACGCAACAGTGCATCGTGATCGTGCTCACGGCCAGAGCGCGCTTGAGACTGTCAAAGAGGAAGAAGTTGAAGTATCCAAAAACGCGGTGAGTTTTTGTGCTTTCATTGACATTACAAGCATCTTAGCAACCTATAGCTTTTAGAGTCTACAACACTTCGCACCAAGAGACTCCGTGAACTGTCAGTCAAATCAGACAACAATCCTTGCACACTGAAGGATCTCGAAGCCCACCCCTTGTATGATGAAGCCGAGTTCATGGCCCAATACATTGCTGGTCACTTCACAGATCAGGTTCAAGATGAATCACAAATGTCGACATTCGATAGTCAGTGGTGTGACAGGCAGGACGCGAAGGAGGCAGTGCACCGAGGAGAAGCCATAGTCAAATACTTAAATGAAAAGATCGTGCGTCTTATTGGTCTTCGATATTTATGAAATTTCATACTTTTCCAGGCGGTTTCAGCAAGTGCCAGCCCTGCTCGTCAAGATCCATCTACCTCACCCACCCATGTACTATCCTCCCAACTCGTCCCCTCAACGCCAACACCCTCCTCAAAGTACGCAGCCCTCAAAACATCGGCAGGTCAACCCATGGCCATGTGGACTCCAAATCTCTCGCGTGATGTGTTGTCAGCTCCTTCGCGCTTTGTGGTTTCGGATGGGAGGCCCGCACCGCGACTCCAGTGGACTCCAGTTTCACAGTGGCTGCCTTTCTCCGAGTCGTCGCCTCAAGCATCTGCGGCTGAAGACGATGAGGATAGCATTGATTCCCAGCCAAGTCTCAGTCATGCTGAAGCAGAAGAGGAGCTGGAATTGGCAGGGAAAATTCTCTTACGAGCAGAGGAAAATCTCATAGAAGCTCGTCTACGATATGCGAGGGCGTATGTGTATACTCTAAGTCTGTAGTAGGTTATGCATCAATACGAAACTTTTTCAAATTAAAATGCAATTTCGTGAGTGTGGTGATCTGCATACTTATTTACGTAGAAAGTTTTGAAGGAATCTAATGCCTTGCTGTGGTCAAAACCGTGGCGGGGAAGGTGCTGCATACCACAAACCCCAATGAGATGTGCCCCGCGAAAAATGGAGTCCACAGCAATGACAGCCAAGATGGGATTTCCTCGCCTGTCGTAGTCGGGTTTGACCTTCCACATTCCTGTGACGGGATCAGGAGCATTGCCGACATGAGAAAACCAATGAACGAGAGCACATGGGTAGATGACGCGCTTGTTGGAATGAGAAGAAGACGCGGACCCGAGCCACATTGAGACCGCGGAAGCCAGGCTGATCTGCAGCGTCCGTGTTCCCGACGAAGACGCAGTCGTACCGAGGAGGGCCATTGTACCACTTGCGTACAGCCCGGATTCGCTCCTCGTGCATTCCACCAATGCCAGACAGATCACTGGGGGCATAATAGACAGCACGAACTGAGTTGAACAAACGAAGAGGACCATCGACAGTCGGCAGTATGTCGAGGGGAGCTCGGGAACCGGGGACCGAGGCTTTGGGATTTAAGATGTCGTACAGGTAGCGGCATGTCAGTTCTGGGAGCCGGCTTGGTGGACACAGGAGCAAATTGGTATATGTCTATGGGCACTTTATGCACTTAAAAAAAGAGGTATCAATTTTCATTCCAGTAAATTGGCTGAATTACGTACAGCTGTCTTTGCCAATTTGACCTCAGACTGTGACATAGGCTCGTCGACTGCACAAATTCCATTCGCTCATCGTCATCTGGCTTGGGTGCAGGCTTCGGGGGTGGTATGGTTATGGCAGCAGGGCAACGGCTCTCCGAGAAGGTGATAGGAAGTCCAGAGCTCGAACATTCCCCGGGCTTCGAAGTCGACACGGGCTGTGGCAACTTGTCGAGACGCTGATTAGTCACAGCATCTGGCAAGTGGCTTATTTCGATTCGAACGTCGGTAAGGCTCTTTACAGCTTTGATATGCTTGTTTCGGTGATAGAAGAGCAGACACCATTTGGTGCACCGAATAGCTCGATGGATCGACGGTAATGAACAAGGGAGTGCTGGCGTGGAAGAGAGAAGCCGTCTGGCCGCACAGAGCGAAAAATTTCGCGATTTTCATGGAAGTCAGATAGAGCGGAGTCCATTTGGTCGAGTGTGTCTTCATCCAGGATGTCGCGTCTAGCCAGGTAGCAGAATTCAATGAGGTTTGCAATTGCTCGACCATCTGATCTGGCAGATGTCCAGCAATGGGGAAGATAGACCTTAAAGAGATTGAGCATAGTTCAAGCAGAAATGAGTATAGCAAGTATAGCACACCTTCATTAATCCTTTGAATCATTTCCTGTCCACTGTTTAAAACCACGCCCTTCATGAAAATGCCGGAGGCCGGGGAATGGCGGTGCACATGCAATCCTAGAAGAGAGTAAGGTCAATACTCTCTGACTGGACAGAGAATTGCATACCGGCGGTCAATATCTGCAATGACAGCATCGGCGCCTTTAGGGTTCCCTTCAAACATGACGTCCCTGATGTAACTCTCGACCCAGTCGACGAGGTGATCCTTGAACGTGCCTTTGATGACTTGTGGAGGAGATCTGGTGTAAGAAGTTCGTGGATGTCCGCCGCGGAAAGAGTTTAGTAAATGGCTGCAAAAATGCTGTCTGTCAGGCACAAACTGCAAATAAAAAGTAGCCGATACCCACCAGCAAGTCACCGACAATGCCGTAGTCATCCCATAATTCCTTCAATGTACAGCCGTCCAGCAGCGTGTCAGTGTGCTCATGCGAACGCGACTTCCTCCGGGATCATCTAACTTATCTGTAATGCTGTGCATCTGGCAGAGATATTAGGATAGTACGTCTGCAAAGATGAGGGTACGGACTCACTTCGGACACCAGCCTGTACAATACATGCTAGCAAAGCTTGTTCTGGGTAGTCGGCTATATAGGACCTAAGCCGTATATCACCTTGCGTAGTGGCCGTCGCCGATAAGGTGACTTTAGGCTTGGACATGTAGGGTCGCACGGAACCCAAAATATGCTCCAGTGATGTATGGAACAATTGTCGACGGAACTTGCGGTACTGGGCGTCATTTGAGTACTCTTTCGAAGCTATAAGTAAATGCACAGTCAGCATTGATGCGTGTTTCGTCAGAAATTGTGCATACATTTGGAATTGCCAGGAACCGACAAGAGCAACAGCGCCCTATGAGCACGGCGCACAGAATTATGCACGTTTCCTATTGAGGTGTACAGGGGTAGAAGTCAGTTTGGCCGTAGCAACTGATACAGTTGTTTTGTCGCTCCCGAGGATAACGGGACGAACATGCGCCGTGGCAGTCCTTATCCTGGCCAAGATGTCCTACAACACATATCAGCTGTCATAACTGCACAGAAAAATAAGGTGCTTACTGCTGATCCCAAGCCCACTTGCCAGACATTACATTCTTGTATCGCCGTTTCCCATCTTTTGTCACAATCTTGGGACCAAAGTCAATCTCGCCATTGAAATCCGGATTGGCGATCATGCCCTCCAGAAGCAAGAGGGGATCGCGAAACCAAACCTCATGGTCCTGTGTCATCCAGACTGGAGGCTTTCCGTCATCGCCCAGAGTTGTCGGTCCATTGTACTTCACGGTAAACGAGCTCCAAGCAACCCTTTCACCCAGAAAAATCTTCCGGGAGGAATTCATGTAAGAATTCCTCTCCTGCCACAGAGGAAACTACTACTGCCAAGCAGCAGCCATCTTTACGTGCTTCTCGTAATCCTCACCCGGGTTTGCCTGATGTCCGAAGCCTAAGCGTTCAAGTGAAGTGGTGGCCGCTGAGCATGCAGACAAAGCCCTGAAAACAGAACAGACCAAGCAACGCCGCGATGATGCACTTACCAAGGCAGCAGCACTTGAAGATCAGATGGCAGAAGCAGATATAGCCCTCGTGGCAAGTAAAGGTGATTCTCCAGTCGGGCTCCCAGATCGTCAGCGCAAGATGCGCCCGAAGGCAGATCCTGCTCCAGAGATAGCCTCACAGAGATGTATGTCCATACAGATTCATTGCAACTTCTGACTGACAAAATTTTGACATAGCAGTCGACAAGGCCTCCGGGGATTCTTCTTCGGAATGCTACCAGCAGCCTGAAGGGGAAGTGCTGTCGGTGGCATCAGAGGCAGCAAACGAGAGCGAAGACGAAGAGATGTTGGACGTATCGGAGGAGGAAGAAAAGCCGAAGCCTAAGAAGGTAAAACAAGCAAGGGTGATGTGAGGAAGGCTGTCGCAGAAAAGAGGCAGATGGTGGACAAGAACAAAAAGCGTCCAAGCGAAGAGAAAAGGCAGTGAGTTGTTTATCAACCATCAATCAAACAACGTCTAATCGAACCTTCTATTCCCACCGGTGACAATAGGCAGCCAACTGCCAAACGTGTAAAGAAGAATGACGAGGGCCTTGTGCCTGGGTGGGAACAACGTGCATCTCATGATAACAACTTCGACGGCGACGACGGCGACATTGTTAACAACCTTTCTGCTCATAATGGTGAGTTGATTCATCCACCTTGAGCACCGCGCTCACCACTGCTTTTGTATTCCCAGACGACGAAGATGATGAATCGGTCCGAGGGATAAGTGATAATGAAGGGGAACTCGAAGAACGTGCTGGGCTTTCAGAAAACGCCAAGGGACCTGCTGCTCACCAGGTAAGTAAACATACTTCTTCATTCTAATATATGATACCCACTCGGTGTCTATCCAGAGTCTCGCCATCGTCCAACCAACGACCTCAGTGCCAGGGTTTGTCCCACCAGAGACCCTCAAGAAGGCACTGATTCGCATCAAGCACTTGCCCCTTGATCTTCGTCAACCCTTCCAAGAGGTGTTCACGCCTCTCCTTATCCAGCTATATGGACCGAGCGGCCTTGGTCTTTGGACCTCAGTGATGATAGGATTATGGGTTTCTTTTATCGCCACTTCCCATTGCAGCATCCATTCTCGAGCACGACAGAAGGGAAGAAGATTGTCCTCAAACTTGTAAGTCATTTGTGCCATGCTCGCCCTCGATATGCTAACCTTTTCTCTTAGGCTGAAGACGTACTAACAACGTGGCGCAACAAGATCGGCCAAGTCACCATCAACTACATGGAAAATACGCTCATCTCCGAGCTCGAGGATTCTTCGGCCGAGTACATCAGCGCCTGGTGTCATTGGCTCTCAGTGGAACCTTCAAGTGCCGTCCTTTCTATTACAAGACCTTCATTGATGGGGATGATCTTACTGGTCAGGCCGGAGTGAAAACGGTATGAGTAACTGGATAGTTGTTCTTTATTGTCACTTATTCCACATTTCAGAACATATTCTGCCACCCCGTCATAGCTTGTGCTCTAGGCCACCATCTTGGACGTATTAACATTCTTCCAACCCATCTCAAGGAGGAAACGCGACCCACTGGTGCGCTTATCATGGCTATCCAATCAGTGAGTGCTCGATTTGTTGACTTCCTTGTCATGTGAGTTCTCAGGTCTGATTCCTCTCAGGCATATAGGGCGATAGCGCGTTGGAGCTCAGGCAGTTACACTTGCCCGGCGCGCCCATTCAGTGACTTTTCCGGCGACAACTGGGGTGACAGCGAGATGCGCGATGCATCCAAAGCCCCCGATACGATCCCACCATACACGATTCAAGGACCCACGCCAACGAGGGACATTGAGCGGGTTGTTAAGAAGCTGTCGGACAAGCAGTGGAAGGAAATCATGATAGCTGCGCATGCGTTTGCTGTCATGAAAGGTAAAAAGCGGTCGAGGTCGTCGTCTGGCGATGACGCTGCCCCAGCTGATGCTACCGCAAAGGCTGAGGTGGTCGAGTCTGATTTCGAGATCGAGGACGACGCTGAGGCTCAGGATGCCGTGGATATGACCGAGGACAGTAACGAGACCACTATTAATGCTTAATAAGGTTCATATATTACTGATTGTATCTATTTCCAATCGCTTTTGCGAGCAGGAGTGGTACATTTGTGGCTAATGATATACTGAAGCTTTTCGGTCCTTTTGCCCTTTTAATAGTTTTGCAAGGATTCGCGAGGTAATTCTTGAAAGGACCAGGTCCTTTTCCCCTTTCTCACTTTTCAGCACTTGTGAAAGTATCAAAAGTGCCGAAAGGGGAGGGTGTATTTCTTCTGATGTGTGCCCTTGCATTTATTTTACCCCAAACAAATCAGTTCACGATGCGTTTCTCTACTGCTATCTTTGCTACCATTATCGCATTTGGCGCTTCCGCTATGGCAGGAGGTCTCCCCGTGCGTTCAGCCTTCCACGTTATGATGACTCATGAATCTAATTCAATTTCTTATTTGCACAGAGTCCTATAGACCAAATCATTGCTCGTCACGAGAGAGATCTCACTCTCGAAGCTAGAGGAGAAATGACCGAGTTCGAAGCCCGTGCTATCCTTGTCGCTCGTGCTCCGCCCAACGGAGAGTGAGTATCTGTGATAATGAATTCCTTGAATATTCTCTGATGCCACGTTTTATCTGCCCTTTAGCTGCTCCACCGGTTCTCCTTCACACATGGGAGCTCTCGACTGCTACCACGCTCGTGGACATGGTTGGAAGATTCTCGGTCGTTGCTACGGCCATCAACAAATGATGTTGCAGGGGAATCAGATGAAAGGGTTTTGCTATTTCTGAGGGAGACGCTTGTCTCGATTTATTCAAGTAGAATATTAAGTCAAGTTAATGGGAATGGAATCAGAATCAACAACTTGTATGCCGTTGACGGTTTACGTCGAAGCGTTTATTTTGTGAAGGAGATATTTCCCGTCAAGGCCTTTCCTCTGAGTGCCATGGACTGTTTTATTTTGCTCTATTTTTTGACCATGTTTCTGAGCGAGACTCGTTATCAAGATGAAGAAGAGTAGATGTAGAATGATAGATTAATAATGTTTGAGGCTATTATACTAAGTCGTGTTCGTATATGCTTTCGGCTCGGTGTTTCCATGTGGTTTTAAAACCGAGTCAGTACAACCATGTCCTGACGATTTCCTCGACGACAGGCATTTACTCCACCTGCCGAATACAATTGTTTCTTACAACAAATGGCTGTCTCTACCTCCCACCGTAAACAAGAAATGACGATGCTCCAGTATGTATAAGGTACTGAGGACTCGAAGAACTTGTAGGTTTAGATTGATGGCCAGTGGACTGTTTCAAGCTGAGCGTGGCTCCCTCGTTTCTTCTCGTTGGCTATCCGAGGCTAACTGAGATGGTGATGGTGAATCGTCTCCAAAAATCCAGATGCTCGGAATATGTATATTAGTTGTAGACTCTGAATCCATTTTCACTTTTAATCGTGATTTCGAATTAAATCTTTCGGATTGGGAAAATCGGTGAGTCATATGCTGTCCTTTAAAAATTTCTACTCACAATGCTAGTATTGAATTTGCATAAACTGTGGATAATCGGTCAGTAGGTTGAGTTATACTGGAGATATAACAATACCGAAAGTAATACCACTCACGTCTTGGTGCGGAAAATTCGATTGCGAGGTAAACCACTGAGGACGGGTTGGCAACGTACTTTCAACCAAAATATGCTCAGATTTTAGGTAGTAATGATGAAATCAAAAGGCCTTACCATAGCCACAGAGAGCACTGCAGTGACGCTGAAGGTCAAGAAGAGTAAGACATCGTGTCACCCGGATATCGTTTTCTACTCACGCCGTTAAGAGACCAGTAGCTAAGAAGATGATTAAAAAGTTGACAGTATGTCGGCCTCTGTCATTTAGAACCGGACGTCAGTCAGTACAAGGCGATTCAGGGGTCCTTTTTGCTGGGACGTCACCGCATCACGACATGGTAGGCAGAGACTCGCCGAGAGGCATTTGGGCTAGGCCGGTGTCCGACCTGTCTATGAAGATGAACCTGTCGATCGACAGGCCGGGATATCTGAGTTTAAATCCCCGTAGCGCGTTTCCCACACTTCTTGGCTGAGGCAAACGACTTTGGAATTGTAAAATTCGACCAACCCTAAACCACGTTCCCTACAACCCCGCCTCATTCTCTATAATTCCCAAGACTCCCGCCGAGATTCTTGCTGCTGCAAGGCCGCCACCGCCTAAGGCACCTAGGAAAAGACGTGCACCGCAACAGCCACCGCCATTCGTGCCTAATGTCAGAATTTTCCGCCATTGAACCCATTTCAAACGCTACGGAACAACCAACACCACAATCACAACCGCTTTTCTCTGCTGGTTCCACCCGACTTGCGGAGGGGTTCATATTCGAGCCCCCTGTGTCTTCAGAATCTTTTGAAGGCTCTCACAAACTGGCTTTGGGCAGGAATAGCGAGGGCGTGAGGGGTTTTAATGAGGATTTGGAGAATATGTTCGGGGTTTTCTTTCCTGTCTTTAGTATGTATATTCCAATCAATATTTCCTTTAGCTTCTTACATTCAGAGATCCCCATGAGCGAGCTAGAATCTACAGTTGATAACCCAACGCCTCCGGTTTGAATGACACTGATTTCACGGATAGATGAGGTCCTCAAACTCTTGCGAAAGGGACGTCAGAGCCCCTTGACCTTGTGCTCGAACTGCTCGATGAGAGTAAACCTCAATATTCGGCCTACCGTACTGAATTCTATAAGGATGACAATCAGAAGTTATTCAAGATCCTTGACTCTATTTCTGCAAGTGATGGGAAACGAAAACTACGTTCATGGATGCAAAGGCCGGATGCTCTTGACCTCGTTTGTGAGATTATTGGAGACGAGATGGACGCTGTGAAGAAGGTCGAGCAACTCCCGGGACTAGCGGCCATTACTCCCGAATTTATTGAGTCCTGGACTATTTCTGATAGTCAAGAACTAGCACCTTCGATAACGCGTATTTTGCTCGCAGTGGCGGAGACTCCCTCTGCCAAGGAGAAGAATGTGCTGAAGTCTCCTGTTGCAGTACGCGTTTGTCGTTTCCTTTTCCCTGAACCGCCTACGACCATGATGTACATTCTTTAGGTTTGTAACATTATGATGAAGCAACTCAGTTACCAACGCTCCTACCATTCTAGCG
Organism: Gymnopilus junonius; assembly: GCA_015501075.1. Classification (NCBI taxonomy): domain Eukaryota; kingdom Fungi; phylum Basidiomycota; class Agaricomycetes; order Agaricales; family Galerinaceae; genus Gymnopilus; species Gymnopilus junonius. The sequence goes on from JADNYJ010000258.1 coordinate 25,612, forward strand.
GGTTTGCCGCCCAGTTTGGACTGTTTCTCTGCGCAACAGGGTGCGCGAGGCAGACCATCGAGGCTTTACATCGTTGCGGCCTGTGCGTCAGCTACAAGTCGATACGAAACAATTTACACTCTCTTGCGCAACACTGCATGGATCTTGCTGTCGCAGTCGGCGCAGGACCACATGTTTCTTTGCTACGACAATATCAACCTCAGCACCTCGATCTTCGTGGAGCAACGAGGACCCTCAGGACCTGCGAAGGTAACGTCCGGGATGAATGACACTGCAACGATGACCGTAGTTATTACGAAGAGATTGGTACTACTGTCTGCTTGGACGTTGAACATTGTCGTATTCACGGAGCGTTCACAATGCAACAACTATCTTTATATACTCCGACAGGGACGTTATTTGAGTGAGAATTAATATATTACAGTAAAAAGGACGTAGCTATTCCATACTTTCTCCACTCATTCGCTCTTCGAGGACATTCCATAAGGAGATAAGATGCTGATATGCCTCTTGAGTCACAGCTGTAGATGCTGCAGATGGAGAAGGTAGTGCAGGGATAAATACGTCCCGATATATTAACGGTACAAGCTTTCAGATGAGGTCCAGTACACGATTCTACGTTTCCGAACAGCAGAAATTTGGAACTTTATTACTTGATGCCATGCTGCCTAAATCTTTGGGGAAGAAAATAGCGGGGAACTTTGCTCCCAAACGCAAGTCGAAGGAAGGATCGAGAAGCACAACAGCTGCGCAAGTCGCGACCGTAAGTCGAATACACCATAAGAACAGTGTTATGAGAAAGGCCTTCGTTGGATAAACCAAAGTGAAAGCCAATGCAGAACGAAGTCGTTGGATAAACAGGTATAACCGTTGAATAGCATTAGAGAAGACTGAGGAATCACAGCATCTGGATGTCGCTTCTGAGGTCCTGGTTCAAGCATGCAGCAGCGAAAATTTTAATCTGGCTGATCTTCCATAGCTTAGAATTTCGTTCCAGGCAAACGCGTGCTCTAGACTTGAGCTTCACATGCTTTATGCAGGCCCACTCTTTTGATGAGGAAGGCCGCATTTGACGAGTCAGTCGTCTTCTATGTTCTGTATATTGAATGTTCTCGGAAGGACGCGGTGCTCGACAATTACGCTTCCTGCCAGTGGGGTAGGTTGCTTGAACAAGAAGAGGTTAGATGAATTCCTTTACGAACTAAAACGGCGCAGCTGTTAGTAAAAGTAATAGAAGACTCAGTAAGTCAATAAGCATCCCCTGAGAAATTCAATAGACGTACAAAATGCCCGTACCGCAGTAGAATAGGATTCATGCTTTTGCTTATGGTCCACGGCCAAAGTCCTAAGTAAAGCCAGGAAGCTGTGGCATCGTTTCCAAGATCATAGACCCATTGGTGGACCGTTTAGCTTAGAACGCGTTTCAAAGGCCCCAGTCACTGATGTGTTAAATCTTGGTTAAATCGCAAATGAGAACCGGCTTCGAAAATTATTGGGTCCAAAGAACAGAATTCTAGACAGGTTCAAAAGACCATAAGCAGGCCATATAAGAAAGTTATCGGCTCTGAAGCGAGCTTGGTGTAGGATTGCTCATTGCGGCGGTCGACGGCATTTGGCCGTTAGAGTAAGAGAGGTGCGGTCACACGGCGGCCCCTGAAATCCTCTTCGGCACAACCTCAACACCTGTTCATCCTCGTATTTTTTTTTGAAAAGGGACTAGCCAGCCTGTTCTCAGCTATTCGTCTGTGCAGACAAACAGCCTTTTGGAGCACCATTCCAATTTCTGCACTACCGACCATGCCTGGCACCAAGAGAGCAGCTTCGAGCTCAAATTCAACGACACGGAGAGCGACAAAAAAAACTGTGACTAGGTTGACCTCTCGAGTCAGCGAGTTTAGCTCTCAAGTGACTCTCTTTGAACCTGTCAAGTTAGAAGAGGAAGAAGGACTTTGGCCTCGGCGCTCGAAACGCGCCAAGGTCGAGACCAAGATCGAGTTGGAGTCGGAGACAGTTATGAACCTCGTCGAAGATTCACAGCGACTATCCGAATCGGAAGAAGAAGAGGAAAACGATGAGGATGAATACTCTCCTCGCCGTCGTTCCAGACGCGCAGTGAAATCCGAGAAGAATATTGCAGACCTTGAAGATCTCAAATTCAACCCTCCAACTTCAACTTCAAAGAGAAAGACCGCTGCTGAACCAACTACAACGTCTCCCGAATCTACCTCCACATTGAGAAAACCCAAATCGGACGTAGCCTCTCCCAAGAAAGCGAAGAAATTGCCCAGCAAACCTAAAGCTATTCCTCAATCCCTGGACACCCCGCACCCCGCACCACCGCATTGGAGAGAGACGTATGATACCATCAAAGAGATGAGGTCGCGTTTTGTTGCACCTGTGGATACGATGGGGTGCCAGCAGGCTCAGGTGGCTGAGAGCGACCCGAAAGTGAGCTTTGAATTCACTGCGTTTCGTGTAGCCTTGAAGGAGCATTTCTCTAATACTTTTTCCTTTCTTTCATTACTAGAACCGACGCTATGCGACCTTAGTCTCTCTTATGCTCTCCTCACAAACCAAAGACGAAGTGACAAACGCCGCAATTGACAACCTCCGCGAAGCACTAGGAGGAAGCATCACCATTGACGCCATGATCGCAGCTGAAGACGCGGTCATCTCAAAAGCCATAGCGAAAGTCGGGTTCTGGAATCGGAAAACAACGTAAGCATTTCTTCTTCAGTTATTCTTTATGCCTATTCTCTTGCGTTTGGAATTTTGCTGAATAACTTTGCTTGTACAGGTATCTGAAGCAAGCAGCCATCCGACTTCGCGACCACTTCAATTCCGACGTGCCTAAGACCGTAGACGAGCTATGTTCTTTACCGGGTGTGGGCCCGAAAATGTCTTTTCTGTGTTTGCAAATCGCCTGGGACGTGTGAGTGCATACCTTACAGTTCACTCTCTAATTAAACTTATAATTCTTGTCCTCTAGAAATGATGGTATCGGCGTGGACGTCCATGTTCATAGAATTACTAACCTCCTGCGATGGCATAAACCACCAACGAAAACCCCAGAGCAAACTAGGTACAGGGCGTAATTTGTGCTACAAATGGACCTATGTCTTATTAACAGCTCTTTCGTAGGCTCAATCTCCAATCATGGCTACCGAAAGAACTATATGGAGAGATCAACCACATGCTAGTCGGGTTTGGGCAGGTATTTCCTTTTCTTCCTTGCTTGATGCAAGATATTCATGCCCCAACCTTTTTGCTCTAGGTAATATGCCTCCCTGTCGGCCCGCGGTGCGACCTCTGCGATTTGAGCAAGAAAGGACTCTGCCCCAGTGCGCAAAAAGTGACATCGAAGAACCGAAAAGCAGTCGTGTTCACCAGAGTCCAGGAGGAGTCAAAGGAGTCGCCTGCTAAGGTTGAGGTTACGTTGGAGGAGGAGGTTGAAGAGAAGGAATTTATTCTGAAGATCAATACGGATTCATGATGCACAAATGATCCTGGGCGTCCCGATCACCATACCAGCCTATCTGGGACCTCCACCAACATTTCTACTCTGCATTCCGGTTTTTTATCGTTGCTATCGAAACCCCATGTCATTGCTTTCGTCCACTCCCATTCATCAGCATTCGTAGCACACTGTTTCTATACTTTATCCTATGTTGCAGGTTATATAGTTGTACATTATATCATTTTCTTCCTCCTGATTCGATCCTAATGAATCCTAGTACTTCAATTCCATCGCCATATCCCAGAACCCCTTCTCCAACCTCGTACACTTCTCCCATACGCCAATCCACTCCTTAAGCCTCGCTTTGTTGGGAGGGTCAGCTTGGGCCATCAATTCGATCGTTTCTGGAAAAAAGGACGTCAGTTTCGCAGAGCACGAAGAAGAAAAGAAAGAGACAGAACAAACCCACCTAATCCGATTTTCACAGCACTCTGATACATCTCCCCAGAATACTCCTGAGCCCAATACCAGTATGGATTATCTTGTTGCACCACCCAGGTACCCGGAAGCCGGCTCTCTTTCACCAACCACAGCCCGACTTCGCCATACCCCAACAAGCAAGCCATGAGAGCCATCGTCAGCTTATTTGCATCACCTGCAAGGATTCAGGAATTCCAGTTAGCACGATTAAACATCCACAATCTCTCCCTGAAATTTTAAAGAAAGAGAAAGAGACAAGACTTGCCTTGAAGTCCGATATCAAGAATAAAAGCGCCATACGCCGTTGTCGCAGCCGCCTCGGGTGTCCGGTCCAGTTCTCCTTCGGTGATATGGAAATTTAGGCAGGAGGCCTTGTGGTTCTCTATCTCGTGCAGGATGTTGAGTATAGTTTGGGTTGAGGATTGGATTGCGCCCCATGATGTTGATTTTGCTGAGAGGAGGCTGTCGAAGACGACAAACGGTAGGAAAATAAGCTGAGAAGCGAGATCAGAAAGGTTTGGGGAGGACTTGCCCGTATGCTCGTGCGTAATATTTGAGGTATATGTAATCCTGTCTGCAGGAAATACAAATCAGCATTGACATTCCTTCCCGTTTACTTCCGAACGCAAACCAGAACTAGAAAGAAACTTACTTTATGAAATGAATGAACCGTGCTCTATCAAGCGTTCCCTGCCCAAGCTGCCTCACAAAATCATGTTCGACATATTCCTTCCAGCTTGTCGCGCAGCTATTGATGAGCATGTGTGTGAATGGGTATAGGTGTTTTGGCATTCGACTGAACAAATTAATATAAGCATCCCGACGGTTGATTTTCACGAAATATGAACGAAGGCCGCTTACTGAGGTATCAAAGAATGACGGATATTGTGAAGGTGGTTAAGAGGGCCGTGTCCTTCTCCAATAGGAACTGCGGATTGAATTGCGAGGTAGGTGTACATCGTAGCTTTCTCGACGGCTTTTGTAACTAAGAAAGAAATTAGTCTGAATTAGGAACGCCGTGTAACAGGCATGCACGTACGGGAATGGGAGCCATTAGCAAGCTCTGAAGCGATAGCAGAGCTCAAAGTACACCCGGTTCCATGCGTACTCGAAGAATCAATACGAGGACGGACGAACATTGCCCGTCGGTTATCTGCCTTTTCAACGAGCACATCAACTGCCAACTCTAGGTCCGACAAATCGTCCGAAAACGCAGAGAGAATCTCCATATTCTCGCCCAACAGGTTCTGCTTTACAACTGTCAGATTTATTCCCTCTGCCTCGAACTTCTCTTGCACCGCAATGACATCCTTCATGTGTACGGTGACATGACCACCTTTAAGGAGCACCGCTTGAGGATTGAGATCTAGCAGGCGCACAGCACCGGTGAACATGCTTTCTAGGTCATGAATTTTGGTTCCTTCCCCTTGCACACTGGACAGCAGGAGCTCGGCTTCCGACTTATTGGGGGTTATGAGCAAAGAGAGGGGGATGAGGGAGGTTTTGAGGACTAACAACCCGTCTTCGTCGAGGAGGGTATGCCCAGAGGTGGACACACAGACGGGGTCGCAGATTATTGCTGGTATTCTTTCGTAATGTTTAGACAGAGTTTCGACAACCACGCTCGTTATGTCGCTGCTGTGAAGCATGCCCGTTTTAATGACTCGGACATCCAGGTCTTCAAACACTGAGTCCAACTAAGCGAACCCAACCGACTTCGATCAGTAAAGTACCAGTAAACTATGCAGAGAACAAGACATGACTAGCGTACTTGTTGGACAACAAACTCAGGTGGACAAGGATGTACACCCTGTACGCCAGTTGTGTTCTGAGCTGTGAGAGCGGTGATGACGCTCGCGCCATAACATCGGTGAGCAGCGAAAGTTTTGAGGTCGCCTAGCGAATTGTGGTGGAATGTTACAAAGTGTCGAGGTGGAATGGAAAAGAGAAGTACGTGCCTGTATTCCAGCTCCGCCGCTTGGGTCTGACCCTGCGATGGTCAAGACGACAGGTTTGCTCATCGTGGGTGGGAGTGGACGCGAGATAAGATTAAAAAAAAATCTGCTACGCGATCATCATCATTTCGTCATACTCAAATTAGAATCAAGGTTGGGCAGATAGACAGTCAATTCGTTAGATTCTAGGATTGACGAGTCGGTATTACATCTCCTCTTTAGATAACAAAAATGGCAGCAAGACAAACGAAATGATAAATAAACGTTAGGAAATCTGAAGCTGGAGAAGAATTATTTTCGTAGAGAAGCTGCCAAATCAGTCCCTCGGGCTTGCTTGATCTTCTTCACTTGTGCGATAGTTGTTGGAGAAGAAGGTCGACAATAAGATGCACTATAATTTTCAGATCTTGGAGGAGAAGTGGCTGACGCATGGCTTCTAGGTTCCTCCCTTTCGTCTTAGTCTTCCGAACTCGCTTAGAAAGACGCGGACTTGGAGAAGCCCCTTCATCTTCACCCCCTTCTTTGCGAGTGCGCTTCAGTTTGCCTTTCTCCTTCACAACGTCAACTTGATTCACGCTGTCCGAGTCAGAAACATTTTCCTTAGGGTTTTCATGTGTGACCATCTTCGGACTTTTTGGGCTTGCAGGATGGTGTTCCTGTTCCTCCTCAACCTCAATGATGTGTGCTGTGGTCTCCTCTTGTGCGGGCATTATTGTACCACGAATGGGGGGTACCAAGTTGAGATTATGTGTCCGAGCCCAATTATTGTGGCATGAAGAACATGAGCATCTATGCGCGGAAGGTGGCGTATGATTGTTGGCGAGGGACGGGAAACCCATCTCAATGGAACTCTCGTGGCTGAGTTCGAAAGAGGAATGAGCCTGGCGCATTGATAGAGAAGACTCGACGCGATAGCTAGGTATTGGACGTGCTGGCTCGCGGTAAGCACCTACACGAAGATCAAAATTGGGGATTAGAACAATCGGCTGAGAGGAAATATGAAGTTCACGTACGCCTGGGCAGAGGTCGAATTCGGCGTGCCATAGCGATTGATTCCAGAGAAGGGGGAAGGTGCGCAAGGTATGGAGAGACATCCTCATAGTATCCACCGCGATCGACTCGTATGAAAGAGTTTTCACGGCGGACAGAAGGAGATGACAAGGCGGGATGAGAGGGTGAGGCATAATGGAAGGATGGTTCAAGGGAGATTACGGGAAGACTTGGGTTATAGCTGGATTCTAGAATAGGTAGAAAGGTGGAGGGATCAATTGGGGTGCATTCGCAGACCATGATTCAATATACCAATTAGGCGTCGTCTGGATGTCGAAGCTTGTAGGCCCGCTACGCTACCAATAGCGTTGGAGCTAAAGTCCGTCGAAGAAAGTATCAGAGCCATTTGGAATTCCGGGAGATCATCCCAGGTCTGGTGGTATTGGCTGATGGTGATGGAGGCAGAGCCCTTAATTTCCAGGTGGAATGAAGACATTGCAAATATGTATTGCAGTTGCGATAGTAAAAGGCAAGATCAAGAGAGGACGTTCAAGCTAAGAAGCAGGTTAAGCCACTTGAAATGGTAGTGGTAGTAGTTTAAGAAACAGGAAGGGAAGGTGCCACTTAGACGCCAACCATACTTATACGAACAAATAGGGTAAGGCAGTGGCATTACCATTGTTCTCTGAGCCACTGCCGGCACAAACGGACAATAAGAATTTCCTAATTAGTAGATTTTTCTCTTTTCGACATCAGTGTGGCTTTTATAGTTGCTTGGTAGCCCGTATCACCCATCCACTCTACCAGGCTCATATTACCTAGCCCCCGAGTTCTAATCAACCTTCGCAGGAAAAGAGAGGGAGGTTTTTGAAAGCCGAGAGTTCAAGGTCGAAAGAGACAGTACCATCGGAGGAGCCACGAAGTAAGGCGAGTCCCATTTCTGTAAAAGTTGGTAATCAATGGAGTGCTGAGAACTTGAGTGCGAACCGCTGCTTGCCTGCGACCTGCTTGAGGCTGCCTCCTGAGTAGAGCTGAGTCCTGTTAACAGGATGATTGACTTTCTGAGGCGCAAAATTCTTGATGGTTCCTTTCTTTTTCGCACGGTTCCCATTCTCTTCTCAACCGCCATGTGTGCCGTCCACCTCCCCATTTCTTTATCTTCCTGACACAGCGTTCTGAAATAAAGTGAACATCCACTTCATTACCATTTAAAATATGATCTACGTTTCTCAGCTGCTGTATCTGCTTGACCTTTTCCAGGGTCCACTTGATTTCAGTCACCAATAGGCTTTATTTGTATTTCTCATTGGCGTGCTCTTCAAATTTCGTTGACATTGTCTATGGCGAAGGCGACTTCATTCCAAACTTGGTCTCCCATGAAGAGAATATTTTCACTTTCGATGCATAATCTTCGTCTGTCTGTTTCTTTGGCCTCTTTTCTTCGACCATACCGATAGTCTTTCAAACGCAAACGTATGTGGTGATTCGATTCTGCTTATTGACGAACACGAACCAGTTCAAAGTATGGCGCACTTGTATGGCGATACCTCTTTACTGGTTTAACGTGTCGGCTCACGGTTTGATTCTTAGATCTTTAGACCCGCCTTCCACATGTCTGCCATACAGGAGTTGAGCGGCGAACTAATTCTCTTCAAAAATTTTTGAAAATGGTCTGTAATCCCGGTTGGCCGCACACTTTTCTCGATTAGTTCAGGTCCATGTGCTCTCGAATGTGCCGGCTCCAGGCTTTCAGCTGCATTAATCTGCTGAAGTAGCTTTCAGGTCTTAAAGTTAAAGCGGATGCTGGCGACCCATCATCATTTACGAAACGAGACTTATCTCATGCGCTGTCTCCACGAGTACAATCCGAAACTGCTGCCTTTCTTTACAAGTGATATCTGCTGAGAAAACCCGAGGATGGCCCATTTATGACCCTGATTTTACCTGCTTAAGTGGAGGAGTTATTCCGCTATGTGGGCCGACGAGGATCCGGAACCAATGACCAATCGCAAATATGAGTATTTGCCCCCTAGCAGTAGAATAAGTACGTCAACTTAGCGACCACTTGTTCAAAGTCGACCTGCTTTGCGTTTCAACTGCATATGGATCGAGAAACCAAACTTCAAGTTAGTGTCACTAGGCTCTATGTTACATCATTCTAAGCCTCGACTTGCGCAGTGAGTGCTGGTTTCATTTATGTTTTATTAGAAAAATCGTCGACGCTAAAAATTTTAAAGTGCTTCATACTACCACCGTGATTTGAAATTTCAGAGAGAGACTACTCACGACGGAGATCTATTCCCAGGTGTCTCTAGCCCCACATACCCGTTGCAATCGGTTCATTTTGGCGACATCTGGTCTAGGGGCTAAGCGCAGCAGATGTCCACGTCAGGAGAGCTTCTCGAGGAAATATGCGCTCGTACTCTCTAGGTTGACTCTCCAAAGCTAGATAGATACAGGTATAACCTCACCACTTCCGACTCGAAAGTATGTGCAAAATTGTATTTCTGTCTTCATCACCATGCACGTTCGAACTTTGGAAGAACAGGCAGATCCTTCATTGCACCATTGTCAATTTGTCATGGACTTTGAAGTGATATCTGCTGATTGCATTTCGGTTGGAACAGGATCCGTTGTGAAGGCGGAACTAGGAATTTTCTTCAGGCCCTGATAAACGATAAAGATCTGCTTCTTATCAAGAGATGATGTGGCTTTTAATAAATTGATCCGAGACGTATTCTTTTTTGTCCATCGACTTGCCATATCGGGTCATTCACTTCGCTGAGGTACGTCCATTCCCTGATATTTTAGAAATCGCTCAAAAATATCTTTCTGAGGCTGCGTTAGAACTTAGTACCACTCAGCTTGGAATTTCCGACCGCATGATTTTCTTTCCTTACTCTGGTGGTATAGGGCAAAGGATGTGAAAACAAATTTCTTCCCGGGTTTTGTCTCGATGGAGTCGTTTGCTGGTAATTGTTAGATCTTCCGATCGGGACCACCAAATTTATTCATGACAAAGTAGAACCGCTGATTTCCGCGAGACGGCATTTTATCGGCACAAGCTTCCGATCAATATCGAGTCAACTCAGCTGCAGTCGGCTCTGCGGCTGATCCCTCCTCAAAGAATTGCGAGATGAGGGATTGGGGACGTCTCGACTCGAATATAAGTGTTAATATTAGAGATTAGGCTGTGTATAATGCATATGTAGTGTAATAGAGTATACAGTACTGGAATTTAAGTAGCAAATTGATGAGCTCTCAGACAAGAAAAGGAAAGGTTTAAGATGAACACGAAGTGTCCGATTACTGGGACACATCCAGTGCGTCGCTGACAGCGGGTAATGGATGAGAAATGCCTAGCGGAATAGAAAATCTTAATGGAGGAATTGAACGAACAGAATGAAAAGGGGTTGGTCGTGGTCTTTGAGGAGAATCCCTGCTACTATCACAAATGGATGGAAGAACTTTATTAGTGATATCTGCATCTCCAGTTGGTGGAGGATTTTCGTCAGATGAAAGATTAGTTGCTGAATTAGAGACATTTGATATAGAGTATGAACAGAAGGGTTGAGAGACGTCGATGAAGAGGAATTGCCAACCGAAGAGTTTGAAACAAAGAAGGTGATGATATAGAAACAGATGGAAAATTTTGTTGATATGTGACATTATATACATTGTCAGCTTGCCATGATGAAAAATGATATGTCGATGTCGACGCGTCTGCGGATACGCGCGCAACCGTTGGAGGTGACGAAGATGAGAAAGTTACAGTATGAGTATTTACGGTAAGCTGGAATGTCAATTTGCCGACGATGCCGAGCATTGTCGCTTGAGTCTCACCGCTGAATGCCTTGCTTACGTGCCCATCCCTTTTTGGGGGGTGGTCATTGACCACCCCCCGTGGGACGTATGGCCTGGATCGGAAGATCTGACACCTCTTGGCCATCTGCCTTTAGATGAAGACGAGCTGCCGCAGCGGCGTGTTTCAGGCTAGTCTGAAGTCGTGAAGTCGGTAATACTTTTAAGACTCGCTTCTGTCTTTTAAATTCTTCCTTAACGACATGTCTCTGAATCCAGGTGTAAAAACGTGAATTAATATATTCGGTAGCTTCAGAGTAGTCCAAGCTTGAAGCCGCGTTGGGGCCTCTACTGGGTCATCTCATTCGCATCGCCGATTAGAAATAAGTCTTATGGCTTTTGTAACTTTGAACAATTCTGTACTCCTGAGCTTAACGGTGCTTACCCTCTGTCGCAGCCCCTTAATTTTTATTGATCGTCATCCACATCACAGAACTGACTTCCATCAGAAATCAATGAGAAGTTATGCCCATTATGCCGTATTTTGAAGATCGGTATCAGCTGCACATGTAGCCGCTCTAAAAATAGAATGTGAAGTTTGATCACAGCGACGCCCGAAACTTATAAAAGGACCTGCGAATTTTCGACGTTCCCCAGAACTGCCTGGCGCATTCCCCCATTCTCGCTTTATCCAAACTTAACTGGTATGGACGTTGTACACATTCGACGTGCCTCTCTGACACATGTGCGTAATCACAGATTTCGGGCTGTGCCCTTGAACTATTCTACTACAATCATCAATTCGCAATGCGTTTCTCTACCGCTGTCTTTGCTACTGTCCTCGCCTTCGGTGCTTCCGCTCTGGCAGGAAGTCTCCCCGTGAGTGCAGCTCTTCGCTTCATCTACTTTCCGCCTCTAATGGCTTGATTTCATACGCTAAACAGAGCCCCATGAGCCAACTTATTGCGCGTCATGAGAGAGACCTAGGTCTAGAAGCCCGAGGAGAAATGACGGAATTTGAAGCCCGTGCAATCCTCATTGCTCGTGCTCCACCGAATGGAGAGTATGTACTATGTGTTCCTGGCTTTTTCGACTGTCACTGATTAATCTTAGTTGCGACACCGCTTCTCCTTCGCACATGGGTGCTATAGATTGCCATAATGCTCATGGACATGGTTGGAAGATGAATGGTCGTTGCTATGGTCATCAGCAAATGGTTTTGCAAGGGAACCAGTTCAAAGGCTGGTGCTATTTCTGAATGGGATACCGCGTCGTTGTCTTAATTGAGTAGAATAGTAATACAAGCTAATTGGATCAGTCATAACGTGTTCTGAATTCACTAAGAACCCAGAGGAGATCCGACCAAGGCCTTAGGTTCAGAAACAGGACAGCCGCATAAAACTATGAATTACTTGGGGCTAGAATCGAATATCGGAAACCTTTACGCCATTCTATCGGACTTGCTCATTGTTACATCGTCTTCTCCATGGAATTCAGTTCATTATTCGCTGTTAATATTAGACTACATACCACAACTGAGACTGGATTTCTGCCAGAGCTACGTAGGCGTCGGAAACGGCAACAGTGCTTGCATTTCTCACCGCTAATATATACCCTGCTGTTGTAATCAGACCTTACGAGGGGCCAGTTACAGGTTGTTAGAGGGTGTCAGAAATCTTCAATAGGAAGTCCCGATTTCTCATGGGCACGACTCGAAACGTGGAAGTCAGTTCACATTCTCTTTGATATTGGGAGCCGTAAACGAAGGTCATCGCGGGCCATAAGTATGATATGGATAAATTGTGTTTCATGCAAGCGGTGAACTAGTGCTCCGGCTTAATGAGGCGTTGAATACAAGATAGCAGTGGTATCATATCCAGCAGCGATCTATATAGGGGATTACATTTGACTTTACAAAAATGAACATTTTTTTTCTAAAATAATCTTCGCAACCCTTACGCAGGACTGTAACTTAGTCTGTAAGAGACTACATATAAGGCTACCTGCAAATTCAATCGGGTGAGGCGGTGACAATCACAAGGATCATTGACTTTTTCTCCTTCAGTACAAATGATGTGATAGAAGATCATCAGCAATTTGAGAAGCTAGGAACGATAAGACCGCTGCAATATGTAAAGATCCGTGATCCGGGTCGAAAATGAAAAGGAGAGAGAACGACTCGGAGGCAGAAGAACGTGGGAATGGATCAATACTATTGGAGTTGATCCTACGAGGAATTTACAAGTGAAGCTATGGAGGCTTTTATAGGAAAAGGAAAAGAGAGGCTAACGATAAAGAAAAGGAGTGGCTAACTGGTTAAGAGTCCGATAGTCCGAGAATGAATGAAGGAATGACGAGTCAGGGAATGAATGAAATATGATCAAGTCCAATAGATGAGAATGAGATGCTAAAAATATAACGAGCTAAAAATATACCCAGTCCGAAGACGCGTCTCGACGAGCGGATCATCACAGGACCCCTGAAAGTAATAGAGGAGGCCTGAGCCAAAATGGCCAAATTTTGGCGATTTTTATCCGCACGACTTTGGGCGATTTTTATCCGTTTTTGGCCTCAATCCTCGGCCGGACCCCATTTTTATCCGCACGGTAGATCAGGCATTAAAAAAATCTAAATAAAGTAAATTTTTTTCTTCCCCGCTTTGCGGGCCCGTTTTTCGAGCTCAAATCTGCTCAAATTGGATCTAGAAAGACTACATTGACATATTAACGTGAATAAGATCGATTATCCATCAATATCTTCGTCGTCATCGTCGACGTCTACGGTCTCCGAATTTGAAGTCTTCTTTCGTTGATTAAATACTTTGATTGCTTTTCCTATTTCCTCTTGCTTGTTGCGGAGCGCTTTAAAGAGGGTGATGTCTTCAGACGAAACTTCGAGACCTAATTGTCCAGCAATGGGTGAGGAGTGCAGGGTGCAAAGGAAAAGTGTGGATGGGATGATGTCGAAGCAATACAGCTGAGGGAAGGGGTGGCTCATGTGTGGTTTGTCGTAGAAACGTGAGCCGAAGTGGTACTGAAAGACTTGGATGACAATATTTGAAGCAGCCGCCACTGAGCTCACAGAATCAACATATCCGTGCTTGCCATTTTTTCCTCCTCCTTTCGAATAAACGGTAAGAACTTCGAATAAAAGATCAATGAACATGATAGTAATGAGAAGAAAGAGTCCGTACCCTTGCATAATACTAGACCAAGATTTTTGTTTGACGACATTGCAAAACCATAACTGCCTGCAGCCCGTGTCCCACTGGGTGCTCGTGCATCAGCTGCATGTAAGACGTTGAGGCCATTAACACGAGCATCGCCTATAGTCTCAGGCAATTGAGCATCGTGAAAAATTTTCTTTCGCTTCGTCAATGCCTGCAGAAGCGAAATAGTAACTGTTAATTGACTAATGGAAAAGGAGAGTCTATTGGAAAAACCTTTGTAGCCGTGGTTTTTGCCACTGCTGTTGCATTTGCAGAGTTTCCGCTAGCAGTCCAACGAACATTCCGATCCAAACCCGTCCCAATACCTCGGTCACCCTCCTGCTTGATAATCTCCGAGAACTTGCGAAGTAATTGCTGGCGTTCTGTTAATGATTTTGCTTTGCTTTGGTTCGTCAATGCTTCGCTGTTCCCAGTTTTGCGAACCCCGGTTTCAGCTTGTTTGGTCTGATGACGGACACGCAAGCGCACGAGTTCAGAAAGATCAATATCTTCGGTCATATTGGATGAGTATATGTCAGCTTCAGGTTCCTGTATATTAACTGGCGGGAGTGAATTAGCAAGGCGTTCGCCATGAGCAGCTGCAATATCAGAAAGAATAGACTGAATGTGAGATGCATCATCTGAATAAGCCTCGACTATGGCTTCGTCATCGAGCTCTGGTAAATCGCATCTGCGAGGCTTGGTGTAAGGTAATGCAATATAGGAAGCAAGAGCAACACTTACATTGTTGTTTGATCATCAATACTAAGTGCAACGGCAGCGAATCTATAATTCATTAGTTCATTTTCACGCCTAGAAGGGAGTTCGACATCTTCAAGTTGGTCTAGCATGGCTTGATAGTCGTCGTCAGACTCTGACGATTCACTATCCGATTGAGCGTCAGCGTCAGCATCATCGTCTGTCCACCAGCTTAGAATGGACGGCAAGCGTGTTGTCGCACTATAAAGCTGCTCCGCTGTCAGCCCAAGATAGACAAAGAGTGAATGTGCTTCATTGTAAGCACGGTTGGCGGATTCCTGGATATCGGCATTGCTGGGATAGGTGGAGAGCGCAAGAAGGTCAATCCCACGAATGTCAGTATGTGTGTGAGAGTAACCGCTGGCACGAGCCTTGCCGTCCGATGAGCATGCAGAGAAGAAAGCTTCACGAAGCTTAATAAAAAGTTTTGGGATCATGAGATGGAAATCGAGCATTGTGAAGTCCTTGACAATTTGACGACACATGCCAAATGCATGTTCGACGACCTCTGTTCCCAAAAGCCAAGGTAGCAATGGACGGCGCTCTTCATGGTCACGGTAAATGACAACAAGTTGAAGGAATCCTTGGATTAATGCCTTGGTGATCTTCACGCACTGAGGAGACAAAAAGTGTTTCGAGTAACCTGTATTCTACTACACTACGTAGTGCATGCTTATTGAAAATAACACAAAGCTACATAGCTTAGTTGGAAGTACGTTGAGACATCTGGGTTCGAACGTTCGACTCCTGAGGACTGGATTTTTATCCGCACCTGACTTAGGCCACCCGAGCCGGAGCCCATTTTTATCCGCACGACCGGATCATGCATTTTGGGCCAAAATGGCTGATTTTTATCCGCATAGACCTGTGGCTTTGGCCGAAAAATCTTCAATTTTTATCCAAACTTTTGCTCAGGGCTCTCCTACTACTTTCAGGGGTCCTATCATCACACAATAGAGGTTATTTGCAACTTCTGAACGAACGAAAAATAAGGCAAAAAGTGGGGCCTTCAGCCAATCAGAGACCCGGTAAGCTCCACCTTTTCGTTTGAACGGAATTTGCAAATAACCTCTAACCTTGAACCTCCGATGAAAGATGGGCATGTCAGAAAATGTGGTCAGTTTGTGTTGCTCAGAAAAAAGTAGATCAAAGCAGATATTTTCACTTCAAACTTCTTTTAAACCTCTTTTACATGATATATAATAGTTGAGGCCAGAGGCCTGGGGCTTTGATCGTCGGCTGCTGTGGCGCAATCAGCAATTTGATGGATCTGCAGGCCGGATCAACTGAAAATAGAATGAGAAAATATTCAAGCTCAGCGCAGCCGATTCTTTTCCGCACTCGAAAAGGTATAAAAAGGTGCGCAAAACCTCCCAATTTTTCAGAATCGCCTGGTGCATTCCTCCATCCTCACTGTAACTAACCTTGACGACGTAGAATGATAGATTAATAATATTTGAGGGTATTATACTAAGTCGGACTGTTTCAAGCTGTGCGTGGCTCCCTCGTTTCTTCTCGCTGGCTATCCGAGGCTGATGGAGACGGTGATGGTGAATCGTCTCCAAAAATCCAGACGCTCGGAATATGTATATTAGTTGAAGACTCCGAATCCATTTTCACTTTTAATCGTGATTTCGAATTAAATCTTTTGGATTGGGAAAATCGGTCAGTCATATGCTGTCCTTTAAAATTTCTACTCACAGTGCTAGTATTGAATTTGCATAAACTGTGGATAATCGATCAGTAGGTTGAGTTATACTGGAGATATAACAATATCGAAAGTAATACCACTCACGTCTCGGTGCGGAAAATTCGATTGCGAGGTAAACCACTGAGGACGGGTTGGCAACGTACTTTCAACCAAATTATGCTCAGAATTTAGCTAGTAATGATGAAATCAAAAGGCCTTACCATAGCCACAGAGAGCACCGCAGTGACGCTGAGGGTCAAGAAGAGTAAGACATCGTGTCTTCCGGATGTCGTTTTCTACTCACGCCGTTAAGAGACCAGTAGCTAAGAAGAAAATGATTAAAAAGTTGACAGCATGTCGACCTCTGTCATTTAGAACCGGACGTCAGCCAGTACAAGGTGATTCGTGAGGTGATAATAAACAAGGACGCCAGCCTACCTTCTTATTTCAGGTGAGCGGGTCTGTTGTAGGATAAACGACATGATTGCAGCGATACCACAATCAATGCCGCAAGTCGACCCATAAGCGATATACAACATTCTCTACGTAGTAAATAGAGCAAGTCGTGAGACCGAATTAGAATGTGGAGAGGAATGGCTAATGATTACTTCAGATGAAAGTGGAAACTTGGAAATGTTACTGATCTTCACGCTATTCGAACGTTGGTGCTTAAGGAGCTTCCTAGATACCAGTAATGGAAATAAAACCTACAAGAATGATAGGAAGGCTGCCTTTTATCAGGAAAGTTAATAAACCATCTAGGACACTGTCAGCGTACCTCCAGCAATTGCTGCATATTGTCAAAAATCAGTCAAATTCGTATTAAAGGGCAATAATATTACCTAGGGCGTAAACGAATGTGATGACCGAGATGGACTACAGCATAGTAGTCAATATCGTTTCTAACCTGTAATCCTGTACAGAAAATCTGACCTTGATGGCTCGCGACACTTGGCTCTTAAGGAAATAATTCTCTGCCACTAGCATCGAAATTTCGGTTAGTTATGTAGGTCTTTCTGGCATCGTATACACAGTAAAGAAGAAAATACTCACGGATCCAAATGAGATAAAGATAGAAGCTGTTAGAAGCATATTGCTTTATTTCCCCTACCTTTTCTGAAAAACAGATTGGCATGCTTACCTTTGGACAAGAACCAGGAGTGGTGTCTGATTCATATTTTCATAAAAATTCTAGGGAGGAACTGAATTGAGGTTCACTTACTTTGACTACGGCCATGGCCTTAAGCAGGGCATAAGTATTTTAAACACTGAAACGGGATGAGAATGGCACCGTCCACGAACCTTCCAGCTCCTGCACGTTATTTAAGTGGATCAATGGACAAAAATGATCAGATTCGGGGACAATCCGTACCAAACCACGTTCGGGTTGTCGTATCTCGTAGAACTTGTGAATGATGAGTACATCAGCGTAGTTGAGAACGCGTAGTGAAGAAAGTCAAGACAGCTGTGAGAGCATCAATAGGCATATGCAGGTGGGAAAAGCAACGAGTCGATCTGACCAGACCATCATGATCTAAGGTATAGTGTAAGGGGTCCATCGTGCAGTTCGTAGTATAGAATTCATTCCATAGATGACGGAGGGACGGATGGAAGATGAGCCGTGAGCGCAAGGGGCAGAGATTAGATGAAGTCAGTTTGGCTAAAAATAGAATTTGCTGCTCACGGTGAGCTTTCTGGACAATGAATCATTGACATAATTGAGGAAATATTGGTATGCCTGGAGGATAGCCACCCCTATCAACCTGAAGAGCATAATGAGATGGTGAGCAATCCGGAGCTGTAGCAGTTTGCGGTACACACAGTGATCCCACCACGAAGCCAAGGAAGGGTGCTTGCAGATCTTCAGGGGTAATGAGGTTAGTGTTAAGATCAGCATCCATGGAAGTAGGTCTTGAAAATGGTAGGACAAGAAGATGAAGATGTGGGTTCATATGATTGTGGCAGTTATATAGCTCTTCGGCTTCAGACAGCCGTTTATCTGGGCGTCTTCTACAGTTCTATCTGTCCAACACTGATGGGACCAGCTTCGGACAGCATTTTAATGGAGGCGCTGCTCTCCCGTTGCCAAATCCGGATAAAATCCTCAGCAGTGACTAAGAGAGAGAAGAAGAGAGACAAGGAATGTCAGGTGGCTGGACGCCGGGCGCTGGCGACTAATACGGATGCATAGCCTTGATTTCCTTCATGCAACCTGTCTCGTTCCGAAATAGATGACATTCCTCAATCTGTCGATCAAAATAAAATAAGAAAGTCTACGACGTATCTTGCACTCTTGACTACTCTTCACACGACGCTTTCAGTAGCCTTCACCTGATCCTCGATCTTGGCCTCCGCAACCCTCTGCTCTCTGTCCACATTGATATCGTCCAGAATCTTCTTCGCACCCGAGTCCATAAGGATCTTTGCAAGCTTTACTCCGACCTTCTCTACATCCTCCAAGGAGCTAACAGGCTCCGACAAAGTTTGCTCGACGTGCTCAGATCCATCAAGGGCGGTGACAGAACCAGTTAGCGTCAAAATTTCTCCCCCTTTCTGAGTGTCGATCACAAGGCTGCTCGCAACTCCAACAGGGACACTGCATCCTCCTTCCAAAACACGCAAACAGGCACGTTCTGCGTAGCATTTCCATTCCGACTCACGGTGTGCGATCTTCTTGCAGAGTTCGAGGGCTTCAGTGTCATCGCTGCGGACTTCAATTGCTAATGCGCCTTGCGAGACGGCATGGAAGAGTGTAGGAGGGGATATGTCGGAGGATATACGATCTCCCCATCCCAGGCGCACCAGACCGGCCTTGGCGAGAACAAGTGCTGCGTAGGGACCATCGGGAGCATCTAATTTTGCCATACGAGTGTTCCTGGAGAGGGAAAATTAAGCAAGGGCGAAAGATCTTCGTGATAATAATAACTCACAAATTGCCGCGCTATTGAAGAGAAACATCATTAACCAGAAGGATATGGGAAGGCCGGCCAATAATAACTCACCACGTCCAGGAACTTGAAATCCGGGTATTTACGTTTCAATTGAGCTACCCTCCGTACACTGCTTGTCCCAACCACGCTACCCTTCGGTAAATCATCCAAGGTCTTCCACTCCTTACCCTTCTTCACAACAAGGCTATCCACAGGGTCCTCCCTCTCCAGAATAGCGCTAAGTACACATCCATCCGGCAAGGTCGTGGGCACATCCTTGCAAGAATGGATGAGCATGTCCACCTCTCCGTCTTTCAAAGCAACTTCGAGCTCTTTGTCCAAAGAGCTTTTCCACCTAGAAGATACAGTGCCTGAGACTGGTTCTTGTCGCCTGCCGTCGACATAAACGAAGTAGTGAACAAGGGAAGAGTATCATCCTTCGCTGAAGGTGGATATAATTCTTGGAATGCTGCAAGGACATATTTGTCTGGATCTGAGCCAGCTGCGAGGCTCTAGAAGCAAGAGTGAATGTTCTGGGCATGGTCATAGCTTGAAAAAAGGGATTGGTAGGTGGATGAGTTCAGCTGCAGGACATTATAAGAACGCGGTAAATGGTCGAGTGGGAAATTGCCGATCGCCTTGATTGGCTGTTATCGTCGGCTACAGTCGGGCCGGGAAATTGGCCTGTTGCCGATCTCAGAGCGAAGGACGGGAGTCACTACTTACACTCACACTGTTAACCCACCTCCTCAGTTCTACAGTATCGATCCAAAAACCAAGAAAAGATGAATTGTGTCAGATCGATAATCGGCGCACACGGCGCTTATCTGATTTTCGTGTCTTTCATCCTCCCATCTAAGTCAAATATCATCCTTGAGCAATGAAATCTGCATGGTTAGTCTACGTTTAACTTTAACTAAGGCAGAACGTCTCAACTATATTTAAATTCTAGATTTTACTATCGTCATGTCAATATATGAATCAGTCTAATGGAAACATTATCATCATTGTGCCCCATATTTTAGTGAAAGGTCGTCGACGTTGAAACGCAGCTTTTGAAGCTCCTAAAAAAAGGGTATAGAGCATTTCCCGTGCTTTTATATGGACACATCCCGTTTCAGAAATATCCAACCTTTGCAACTTTACACGGAACTCAGACCAACTCAAGAAAGAGCGACACAATCAACCGACGCATCGAGCGCCGCTGAATTATCATGAATTATATAAATACGCTTCATCACCGGATATCTGAAAGGTGAATAATTATTGAATTGAAATGGGATTACAAGACACTGGTTTGCTTACGCGTTTTCAGTTAAAACCTGCGCCTATCAAAAGCCTTCCTGACCTTTTCTTATCCATTCCAAGCCTGGGCATTCACCGTGTAAAAAGTTCCACAATTCGTTTCAGGCACTGTCCGCATTCTCCGACGAAGCAGAGAGGGACCTAGCTCCCCTCTTGCTGGCGCGCTCCATACGCCTCTGGAACCTGTCAGCGCGACTTAAGAGGGCGTCCTCAATTATATCTTCCTGAGATACTCGGGCTGAGCTAGTGTCACCTTCGCGGAGGATGATGGGTTCAGCAATGTCTGCCACAGCCGGAGCGCGTGCGGTGTTAACCTTGGCGGCCGGGTGGTAGATGCGCCCTAGGAGGGTAGTGGGGTTGTTAAGCACTGGAGCTGGAAGTGCAATGGGCTCCAGAACGGGGGCAGCTACAGGCAAGGCGACCGGCGCGGCGAGTACGGAGAAAAGCTGAAGAGCGAGGAAGAACAGGACGAAGAAGAAGTTGGAGGTCTTGTTTGAGTTGAAAGACATGGCCGTTGTATGTACGAAGGTTGCGGGTGGGCGATTTCGGTTTAGTTGGTTAAATTGGAACCTGAGGGAGTCTGCGCTGCAGTCCGGAGTAAAGAGGTTTGAGGGGAAGGAAGGAAGGAGCTCGTCAAGAGCTTTGAAATACTAAACAAAGGAAGTTGACCGTCGTCGGGGAGAAAAGGCGAAAGTTCTAAGGAACTTTAAGAAGGGAGGAGAAGCGGACGAGAAGGAGAAGGAGGGAGGTTGGGGGCGATCAACGACGGGCAACAACCGTTACGTTGAGTTGAGCGGCGGGCTTTGTATGTTTGCAGGGCTCTTGGCGACCAGCCATTATGTACGTATTGGCGCTATTTTTAGATATTTTTATTTTTATTTTTATTTTTAGATCACGGCCGCTGCAGATGCCAGAATGGAAAAGGGGCACGGATAAATGAATGAGTTTCGCACCATAAAATGGGATTGGAGGAGCCCCTTCTATACCATTCATACAGTTCTCTGTACCAATGTCTTGGCGTCCTAACGCTCAAAGGCTGCCTAGCTGAAGGATCGCAGCAACCTAATGGCTTCGATGAGCTATTATGGTCAGGACTCAGCGCAAGTGAGCATCGATAAAAACGTCATCATCAAGAGCGGAGAGCCTATTTCCTACGGACTTTTTCCTTGTGACAACTCGGGCACCGATCTTCGATAAGGAGCTTTGACTCAGACTTTAAATAGCCAGGTGTAGCAGCAGCGGCCGGTAATGAAGCATCTCATACAGTGGTCACAGAGTAAGTAGAAGCTAGTACAGGGTATAGGGTTCGCCCAAATGATCAATTAAATTACTAGCAAAGAAATAAAAATGAAGCATCTCAGGACGAGGTATAGCCAAGTCACTTGTCAGGGGATAGGCCTCTCAACAGAATTTATATGTAGCTGACGCTTTTCTACTGTTGAACTAGTTATGGTGCCCGGTCCTTGCGCGGATGCAAAAGCCATCATCGAGACTCGCACGTGTCAACGGCATGCGTTCCTTCACTGCATCCTCGAGTTCTTTAATTTCCATTACCGGAGGATAGGGCTCTCCATCCTCAGTTTCAGAGAAGTATTCCGAATCCGTCGTATAGGCATAATCGTCACTTAGCAAAACCGTGATTTCAACATTTTTCAGCGAAGGAAAAACAGGGCGATCGGAAAGTGTGTAGTCAAGATCTACGAGGAAGTCCCCCCAAAAGTATCGGTTCCGTCTTCGGATGACGAAGAAGGAGAAAAGATTACTATGATCTCTTCCGGTTGACAATAGAAAAGATCAAGTGTGATGTTGACTTCTCTAATACTTGGAGGACTAGTGCGTAGGAGGACACACCAATCGTAAAGACGGTCCCGTGGAAAATCCTCAGCGATAACTTGGAGTATAACCGTAAGCGAAAATCGGTGGAGGTGGGTCATTGGGGCCAAGCTTATATGAGGGTCTCGTAAAATCTGCGATTTTCTTCCCATTGTAAGAGGCGCATGTCTGTATATGAATTCCGAGTCGGAACCAGAGACACTTGAGGTACTGTCACTGGTTTCAGCTCTCTGACGGAGCGTTAGTGTTCGGAGTGTATCCGATGCGCAATGTATTAATTTCCACATCGCTTCAATGGTCTCGGGCGACATTGTGATGGTCAAGTGGCGAAGATGAGAAAACCGTAGAAGCAGTGGCGAGTTACTCGAGCAAGGATCCAGATCAAACAGCAATTCCGGAGAAGCCGTGTTAAATGAGACAGAATCGAGGTAAATGCAATGATCATTTGGAACGTCGACCTCCATCTGTTCTGTAGAACTTTGCCTATCTTCGAAACCTTCCAGGAAGCAACCACCAATTTCCCAAATCTTGAGGGAACGGCAGCTATTCAGTAAGGAAGGAACAATGTTTCTCACATTCTCGAGATGCAGCTCCACACAACATGGTCGTGTTATAATTTGCATGATTCCACTCTGTGCATCAGGCCCAAGTTCGTGCCAATGTGTCCATCTAGCGCTATGCAATCCAAACGTCTCAACGTTCGTCAACATGTGAAGGAAACTCGGAATATGTTCATTCAAGAAGAAGGGTGATCCGTGTTCCTTATCTCTGTAGTCGTGCACATCAAGTAGATGTAATATTGCGACATATGGGATGAGATGCGCGTTGTTCGAAAGAAGGGTGTTGAATTTGAGGAAATATAGGGCATTCCCGCTTATTCTCGCATGTCGAAGGTTCGAAAGAGGTCTCTGCGGCAAGGGTGTAGGAGGTTGCGGCACAAAAGCGAGCAGGATCGGAGAGAGTTGGTATCCTTGGAGTCCACTAACTCCCAATAATGGCTACGAGGATGTCGAAAGGGAGCGAGGGCCACTGATGGCTTGGTTGGAGAGCATAG
>JADNYJ010000259.1:0-48300 GCA_015501075.1 Gymnopilus junonius
AACAGAGACCGAATTTCATTGCACTCAAGTCCAAGTTTTCAACGGCACCGAAACATTGATTTCTCTTACACGGAGGCAGATGTCCCTTTTTATACCCTGACGGAGTCGACACCGCCTCCAACGGCAAGTGCCACTACAAATGTTCCCTCCCCGACCGGTACACCCATCACCAATGGGTCTAAGCAACTGCGGAGTGGGTCTCGAGTCGTTCTGGTACTGGTCGTATTATGCTCTGTTGCTTTCATTTAGCAAAAACGATGTCGGTGGATCGCCTCCTAGTACTAGCGTATTTCGAGGCAATTGGATGTGAAGAACGGAATTTAGGGTGTCCTAGTAGCGGTGGGGGTATATTGTAGTGTGGTTGTCTTATGAGAATGGGAGTTAATGGGAAATATTTCACTGAACGGGAGACGGTAGTGATAATAATTAAGCGGTTGGTTAAGAGTGACTTAACTGCTGAACTTTAACAACTCTTTCGTCAGAACGTTTTCCTTTCCCATGTACGATGAGCTTGGCATATGCTCTTACCTGCAATTCACGGAGAGGAAACTTAGAAGGAACCTGTGTCCGGTTTACTCGGGCTCTTTCCTAGCGCTGGTCAGATTTCTGAAGGGGATCAATGTACTGCACAAGGTAATGATTTTATGGATTGCGCAGTCGCTATTGTCAAATCAACGAATTGTGCATTTCTATCCCACGAAAAGTCATAGTCCAGCGCTTTTGGCAGTTGCCATCATACCTGGGCTTGCAATGTAAGTTTAACAGGGAGTGCCATATTTGATATCATACTAAACTAATTTGTTCTCATCGCCCTCAGCCTTTGACGCTATCACAGAGTACAGGTCGTTACTCCCCATAATGTCTCTCTCGTTGTCCAAACGACTGGCCACACTTCTCCTGGCCTACTTCTGTAAGGGGCAATTTCTCAAGAATCTCTCTCCTACCACATAGCACTTACACCTCATACATCACAATCCAGTCGTAACGACCCAAGCAGCCCACATTTATTACTACATTCACTGGTCCGTCTCAGTGGGCGAAAAGCAGAACTATCTTACATAATAATTTATATAGTATCTTATCTTATCGATCTCAAGTTCAACATGAACCGCAATCAAATCAATTCCCATCTTTTGTCGAGCTCGTGCATCACAGCGCCCACGCCCGTCATGCCGTTCATTGCTCTTCCTCAAGAGATCCTCATCCACACTCTTTCATATTTGGACCCCCGCTCCATTCTCTCTTGTGCATCAGTGAGCGCTCCTTGTACTATGATAATGTACTTACTACTTACTAGTTACAATCTGCCATGTTGAATCTGCCGTCTAGACGTGTCGACTCCTTTACGAAACCTGCAAGAATTCTCTAGAAATCCAATACCTCGTAGAGCTCGCCATCGACGGGTTTCAGAAACCTATCACCAGTGCTTCCCACTCTGAGCTGATTGCGCGTCTGCGCGACCTCCGTCTTTCATGGGCAAACCTAGACTGCAAACGATTCAAGAAAGTGGAGCTCAGCAATCTCTGCATGGCATATGAACTTGTAGCAGGCGTTTTTGCAATGGCGGACGGACATAAACTGAATTTCACATGGCTTCCGTCGTCTACGATGAACGGTCGTAGTCTTACCTATCCCTCCCTAGAGTTCCGCATCATAGACTTCGCCATGGATCCGACGCAAGATCTCATCGTTATCTTGGAGGATCACAATAGGTACGTGCATAAAGCTTCGTATTCACCCATTTTTCCTTCCCAACATCGTCTCTTTTTTCTTCCATTTAGCCCAATTACTGTCACCGACACCCGCCACGTCCGCCTACACATCCGATCAATATCGGCAGCCAACGACGTCCACCCTCTCGCGTCTGAGGGAATTCTAACATTTGACGTGCTCCCCATGAGATCTTGGGAAACACAGTATCTGTCGCCCTCATTGAAATCGCTATAGATATCGTCGCAGTGTACTGCACCAGAGGTTTTCCACCTTCTCACCCCAGGGTTTTACTTTGGAACTGGCAAACTGGAATCATGATATACGTACGTCCCCTTCTTCTCCTCCCCTTCCACTTCATTTCTACAGACAGCTACCCGCCGGCTAACCACATCCTATCTCAAACCAGGATTCCGACACCATAGGCCCACCCCTCCCCCCCATCGGCATACAACACTTCACCCTCCTTACCCGAACCTCCTTCGTTCTCACCCTAACCTCATCGAGCGGCTCTCTCCAGCTCTACACCTTCTCACCCTCCTCACCCACTCTCACCCCTGCCTCCCTCTGTTGTACACTGCACCTGCCCTCCATCCGCCCAAACTGCACCATCTTCGAACTACGTGTCCATTCAGGCCCGATATCTGCCTGTCAACCTGACCCGTTCACATTCTCGACTGAACTTGAGAAACATGTGCTTTTGTTGACGCTTTTTTTATTCGGTAGCGGCTAGTAGTGAGAGTGACGGCTACGCAGTCGGCGAGTTATAGGCTTTATGTCCACAAGCGAACTTTTTTGGACTACATCAGTCGGTTTCGCCAGGATGGTAAAGGAAATCCTCATACCGCCGCCGATGTGGATTGGGATGATTGGGGTGAGAATAATACGAGGTTCATGCCCTCCCCGTCGCCTATACCTTGGTTGAGGTACATGTTTCTCCATTCTCCATTCCTTCCATGTAAACTGCGCTCTGACTATTCACTGTTCTCCAGATACATCCACGGCTCAAGGGTCATCAGCAGCTACCAAAAGCCGCAGGACCGTCCAAGTGCTCAACTTTAACATCCCATCCTGCACCCTCAATATCTTCCTCAACATCCTCCTCAATACCTTCCGACCAATATCTTCCACCTCCATCTCTGCACCACACCCTACATTCAAGCTGCACGATGCGCCTACGACCAACTACCCCACCCATATCTTCCAGGAAGACTTCATCACCCGCCTACCGTATTATTCGACGACGCGTGTTGTCAAGGTTGAGGAGAGTGAGGAGAGCTTTTTCGCGTGTATGATTGATGAGGAGAGGGTTATTGGGATTTCGGTGGGTGTTTTTGTTCCTTTTAATTTCCTTCTTTTTCTCTTTCTCTTTTGCTATTTTCCCTTTTTCTGTTACGGTGCAACTATGCCATTCCGAAGTCAGTGCTGATGTATGCTATTTTTCTTTTTTAAATTTTAGATGTCGGAACTCGAAAAGATGATTCTGCATGTCTGTGCGTTCTGATATTGACTCGTCTATGAATTTTGAAATACCGAGCCTAGAGTACACACCGTATACCAACCACTGTAAATAAACTGCCGCGAATACCAACTTGTATCCCATGGGTGCAGAAAACAATTAAAGACCGAACTGTACGCAAGGTACCCAAGCAAGTAAAGACCACTCCGAGTTGCTGTCGAGCTTGCTTCCCTTTTACCAAACATTTATTAATTCATCCCCATTCCATGGATTTAAAAGTTTGTCCCACTCCGTTCACTCGTATTCATGTTCAACCAGTGAATCGCATCCTGATACATTGCTAGGCGTTTTGGAGTTCGATATATCCCCAAATTACAATTTGGCAAGTGTGCAATCGAGTACTACAATTGCGATTGCTATGGATGTCGTTGCTCTATTCATCAGAGACCCTCGCAATACTGGCAGGCCGAGAACATTAATTAGCATCGCTTGCTTGGCTCTTGCCATCGCGCCTGTTATCCGCCCTGCCTGCTCGACGCGTTCCAGCGCTCCAGCTTCCCAGAAACGAGGCAGGTACACAGTCAACGTGTTATATTGAATTGTCTTCCTTCGTCCGTGTCGATTGCCGCTAAGGCGCCCAACTTTAGACTATATGACAAATTGTGGAAGCATCCATTTCTCGAATGGGTGTACCAAGATGCAGTATTAATCGATGAACCATGCAATAGACAAGAAATTCGATGCTGTTCTGATTGGTGAAGAGAGGATGGTAGGTATGAAGTGGCAGAATGCCGAGTCGAAAATGAAGAATACGGTTTTATATGGTTACTCATTTTGATCTAGATTGTTGATCTAGATTGCTTACCCTCGATCTTTAGAGGCTCTCATTTGGATAATCGGTCAGTCAATTTGGTTCCATGGTTCTTTACTCTGATACTGTAATAATTATAAATGCTTCCTAGATGCAAATTAAGCCTCAATGGTCTGCTTCCATTTTCTTTCAGTAAGACTACCAAGGTTTCATTGTTCTACTAGAATAGTAGAATCCTGCCTTATAAGATTTATTAAATATGCCGCATTTCAGTCTTACTGAGACAGCTAAAATATAATGAGATATAGATATACGGTCGACACTGATTTAGGCGTATAATATACTCCCCGCGTTTCGCAGCTTACGTACCAGCCATACGTGCAAGTAAGTTGAAGTGGAAATCTTTAATCTGTTCAGGATACAAGAAAGGGTCAAATGGGTGGTTTTTTCCATGTGGCCAAGAAAAAGGAGAACAGAAAGTGAAAGGATTTATATCGACGACTCTATTCAATAAAATTCAGGAACGTTTGCCGAACGTTGCTACTCGCGTAAATAAAGGATTTTCCTGCTTATTGTGAACTATACACCGCAACACGTACTGTGATCCGTCTAACATGCAAAGCTAAGCTCACAGGGCACTCTTCAATATCATTGTGGTTCTTACGACTATAGTCGCGTGAAATTGAGGCAGGTGGTGCCGTAGTTGTGAGGAATACCTAAACACCGTTGTGACAGTGCCTTTGGGCACCTCGGCCAGTGTCACAGGTAGATAACTAGTTACTAAGATAGATTAGATTAGATACCGTAGCTAGCACAGCATGTCCGTATGTAGACGGACTCGGTCCAGTGACGAGGAATCCAAGCCTTGCCTCTTGCCACTGCGTGCTTGCCAGCCGCGCGCCTGCTCGACGCGACCCCGAGCTCCACCGTGAAGAAGCCTCTACTCAGTACAGACCGCCACGGCCGTGGCAGCTCTGAGACAAAGATTCGAGAGAAAGGACATAGGCCCAAGGGAAGGGGGAAGGATCCGGGGAGAGTGTGGAGGTGCGCGACAAGAAGGACTACCTTAGATAAACTTATATTTTATTGATCTACAACATCGGTCACAGTCACTAATTCCCATCCTCTCATGCATCACAACATGCCGCTCATTGCCCTCCCTCAAGAGATACTCATCTACATTCTTTCACACTTGGACTATCGCTCCCTGCTCTCATGTGGATCTGTGAGTGCTTTCTTCTCATTTTATGTTCAAATTGAATTCGCCACTTAGACGTGTCGACTGCTTTACACAATCCTCAAGGGCTCCGACGAATTGGGGTGTATAATCGAGCTCGATATCGACGGCTTCATGACACCTTTCACTAGTTTATCCTACTCTGAACTCATATCTCGTCTACGTGGCTTGCGTCGCTCATGGGCGGAACTAGATTGCAAGCACTTTGAAAAAGTTGAACTCAACATTCAGGACATTGCATACAAGCTCGGAGCAGGACTTTTCGCAATTTCAGACAAACGCTCGCTCCTCTTCACATGGCTTCCTTCTTCTACAATTCCTGGCCGTACTCTCAAGTATCCTTCCTTAGGATTCTTGATCAGAGACTTCGCCATTGATCCAACCCAAGATCTTGTTGTAATCTTGGAGTACGATCCCAGGTACGTGCATCAAGTACCTCTCATCCAAGTTCCTTCTCTATCTCAGCATGTCGTAATTCAGCCCCATTGCTTTTACCGACGCCCGCCACGTCCGTCTTCACATTCGCACCATATCCACCATCGAGGTCCACCCTGCCG
This sequence comes from Gymnopilus junonius, assembly GCA_015501075.1. Classification (NCBI taxonomy): domain Eukaryota; kingdom Fungi; phylum Basidiomycota; class Agaricomycetes; order Agaricales; family Galerinaceae; genus Gymnopilus; species Gymnopilus junonius. The sequence continues at coordinate 5,775 of JADNYJ010000259.1, forward strand.
CATCCCACGGAATTCTAGAATTCGACATTCCCTCAGATGAGACTTTCGGGACCTCGATATCAACCATTTTGGTCGAGATCGCAATTGACATCGTCGCTCTGTATATCACGAAAGATTTTTACTCCGGCCTGTCCAGGGTATTGATTTGGAACTGGCAAACAGGAATCCTGATATACGTACGTACGCCTTCTCCTCCACTTTCACATACCCACCTGCTAATCAAACTCTAATCAAGGACTCCGATATCATAGGCGACCCTCTCCCACGCACAGTGCATCACTTCACCCTTCTCACCAGAGACTCCTTCATCCTCGCCCTAACCCACGGAGGAGGTGCTATGCAAATCTACACCTTCTTTCCCACATCCAAAGCGCTATCCGTCCCTTCGCTCTGCGCCACCCTGCACCTACCTTGCATCTATCCGCCCCCACGTTGCGCCCTCACCCTGTTGATCCTGAATTCCGGGTTAGTAACTGAATCCGCCAACCAATCAGAGACCACGACCCTCACATATGCACCCAAGGCGCATGTGATCATGCTAACGTTGTTTTACTCCATAATGCAAGCGGATGACGGCCAGGAGATGCGCAGTGAGAGTTATACACTTTTCGTCCGAAAGCAGACATTGCTTGAGTATGTCGATCGGTTTCGCCAGCGGGAAGCGCTGGAGTTGGATGAGGTTAAAGAGGTACAAAACACTGACTCGGATGTCGATTGGGATAGCTGGGGTGAGAGGAACACGAGACTCATACAGACCCAGTCGCTCAACCGGTTAGCTAACTCTCCATTCCCTTCCATAATCCTTTTTTTATCCAATATTTCAACAGACACACCCACGGCGCACGTGTTATATTCAGTCGCCGAGGCGAGCCAATGATTGAAGTGCTCAACTTCAATATCCCATCCTGTACCTCCGTTTCCACCTCTGCCTCCACCTCTGCTTTCGAGTTCCACGACGCACCTACGACTGGATATCCCAATTATCTCTTTCAAAACGACTTTATGACGTGTCTACCCTACTACTCGACGGTTCGTGTTCTCGAGGAGAGCTTCTTTACGTTTATGATTGATGAGGAGAGGGTTATCGGCATCAAGGTGAGTTTTTCATTATCTTTTGCATTTTTTCTTCAGCTTCCCTTTATGCTGATGTGCGTAATTGGTTCGGTTCTAGACGTCAAATACTTTTGATATAAACTTGCACGTCTGTCCAGTTTGATGTGTATTATTTATTCTGTTGAAAAGATATCCAGCACCTTCTGATCTTTCTTCGTAACCTGAGATATGAAAGGAATATAATTGTGCTCATCCCATCAATGAGTCACGGTTGAACGTTGAGACCCGAAATTCATGGAGTATTGATCATCGACTTTCATGGTTCACGAATCGGCTTAAAGATCTATTTGCATGATTTCTACTTAACAAAGTCAACACTCCAATTCCTTTCTCCATGAAGGTCACCGATCTTCCTCATGAAATAGTCATTCGACTTTGAATGCTTGACGCCAGATCTATACTTCGTTGTGGATCAGTGAGCTCGTTCCTACATCTTCTGCGTTTGGTTGAAAGTTATTATCCCACATCTCTCTTAAACGTACAGTCATCCTCCAAAAGAGCGAGAGCGAGACCATTCTACAAACCAAGAACCCAATTTCCAGCTATCCAATCCTCTCTTTCCTCATCCACCCGTAAATGCACCTTCCTTTGCTTAACCATACACTTCTTCCATCCTACTAGCGCAATCTGTCTCCTGACCCCGTGTCTGATTCCCAAGATGCGCCGCGGCGCACCAATTTCTGGTTAGTACCGAATACCAAACTCCTGTCTTCGGCCACCTTCTCTGTTAGACACATATGGTACTCCCCTTTTAGGTCATGTAAATTTTTAGCCATCCAACTGTAACATGAATCGAGGTGACGAATCAGGGAGGAGACACATAAGATTCGAAGACAGCTTGCGAATTTGTCTTGGGTTGACTTAGGAAGGTCCAAATAATGGAAGGAAGGAAGGAAGGAAGGATACTATCATGACAGTGATACTTTTAATTCAGAGGAGAAGAGAGGTTACAAGAGGCGAAATGCAAGGAAAGGGGGTCAGAAAGGAGAGGAGAGGAGAGGAATGGGACGTACGCTTACAGTTCAATTGGTTTACAAATATAAACAGAGGGTGTGAAATAGAGGTAGCAACACTGCGCTCTGACCATGAGATCAGCGGGTAAGTAGACACCTACCAGCTACTGCCTCATTCAGTAAATTGTAAGCTTGTATTATTGCTGTATATACCGTTGAGTGTCTCATCAGTTGAAGCACGCGGCGTGTTTCCGATTGCAATCTATGATATCGAAATCAGTCTCCAGAAAGCACGGTACCTCCCAATCTCATTCTTATTGCCATATCGGAGCCGTTTCAAACTACATCGCATGTATAGTAGTGGCTGCCTACTGCACACGTGAATATTAAAGACAAGTAGGAGGATAATGGAGCACGTACAGAACGCTGCAGGGGACATCCACCACCATAAAGGATCAAACGATACCGGAATCCAAAAAAAATCTTGTCGTAAGTAGACTCCAAACCGAAAGCTAGAGCGGGATAGGGACGACAGTGCCAACCAGGATGGATCAGGAGGCCGGACACGGATCAGATCCGATACTATCGGCATTGTCGGCATCGTCGGGTCGATCTCGAATGCACTGGCAGCGCATTCCAACTTGATCTCTCCTTATGTTTCTGGATCTTCACTCTCCTTCGTTGCACACATATCACGACGAAGGACGCTCAGCGCTCAAGCGCTCAGGGATGACTTCGCCTAGCATTTGACCAGCATCTTCTTGCACTGTTTGTTAATCCAACCTTATGTTACTCTGTCCGTGGATGTGTATGATGCGAGTCGCACCGTTGTCAACACCGTCTCTTTGTTCCTTCTGCCACCCAGCGACGGAACCCAACTACAGACCAGCACACACGATGTCCCTCAAAACGAAGTTCGTAGTCGCCCTTCTTTCTCCTTGCCTTCGTGAGACCCACCCAACCCTCTTCTCACCTACTTACTGTGCTAACCTTACTCGAACAGTTCTGACGCCAGCAGCGCAAGTAACCACCATCACTCTCTTCACGCCAATTGAGGTGCAGCCCACCCCCGTCATACTAGCCCCCGCCAGTCTGAGCATATCGACCATCGACGTCCTCCCGGGGAACATCACCGAATACGCAATAGCACAAGCCGTGACTGCCCTCGTAGAAGCAGGGGAAGGGACAGGTGTGAGTCTCAGCATGTTGGTTACGGTTACAACGCTTTTCGGTACGCCTCATTCTCAATCTTTTGCCAGTGGAGGGAAAGTTAGCACTGAGAACTGAAACTTAACCTTTGACCGTATAGATACCATTCAAGAAGAAGCTTGACCCTCCATCACCTTTGAAGAATTCACCATCTCGGGCAGCAACAACCAAAACTTCTCCACCCCCGCCGTCGGCGTCGAGCAGTGCACCGTAACTGCTCCCCAAGTGCGTCAGAAACTCAACTTCATTGCGTCGAAGTACAAGTGTTCAATGGAACTAGCACGGATTCATTCGAGTTCACCGCTACAGCGCGGCCTATCCAGACGTTGACAGATATAGCGCTGCCGACGACAGCGGCAATGACTAGTGCACCGAGGTCGGATGGATTGCTTCCTAGTACTGGCAGTGGTACGAAGCAATCAATGGAATTTGGGGTGTCTTGGGAGCGGTGGGGGTGTATTGCAGTGTTATTGTCTTGTGAGAATGGGAGTTAATGCTTAATATTCCACTGAACGGGCTTATGGAATAGTCCTTCTTCTTTCTCCAGAACCATTTCCCATTCTATGTATCAATTCACTGAGGAAGTTTACAAGGGAGCTGTGTCTGGATCACTCGGCTCTTTTCTAGCGCTGGTCAGAATGCCGCCGTGGAGTCAAGTGGAGTTCATGCAGGATGCCGCGGGTATGCCGGTCATTGATACTTACCCGGTGGGCCTTTGCTTTCATTGGTAAGGAAGGCCTTCGGCCTTGGCGATGTCTTCCACAAGCTGGTGGCAGTTGACCGACAACACCAACAAATGGCTCATCCACCTCGTCCGTCCTGGGTTCATAAATCGTCCTCAGTGAGCGTCATTATACTACAACTCGTTTTGTTGATACGATCTGAGCATATTCAAAATCGGATGGTTCTCATCATCGCTAGCTCAGCTTGACAACGTGACCGATCTTTAACCGCTTTCCGTATGCATCGCACCAACGAAATGAACGTCATGCAGTGCTAACTGGTCCTGACAACGAGGATAATATGATTAGAATCTTTTCGCCAGACAGACTTATAGGGGGCGTCCTTGGAGTCGCCCTTCGCTTCTCTCAATTCTGCTCTGCCACAATGTCCACCCATGCAGCAGTCATCTCAGTGCTTCTCTCGAACTTCCTAGGTAAGCCAGGCCTGCAACCTCCATACTCTCCACATCCCTCATGCGTGGTTCCAAATGCAGTTTTGCTTTCCCAAGCCGCCACCATTACCCTCTTCACCCCCGCGATCTCGGAACCAACAGGCGGTCCTCAGGTATCCACGGAAGCTGAGACAAATTCTATCATTGGCGTGTCGGCGGTCGACGTTTTGCCAGGAAATGTGACCGAATATGCTGTGGGAATAGCTGAAACTATCTTTTCGGAGGTTGGCACTGGGACACCGGCGAGCGTGAGCGCGTCTACCACTACATTCAGCTGTGCGCCTCCTTCATTTTTTTAATTGTTACCCAGAAAGCCCAACTAAATGTGAAACTTTTGGCTACATCATAGTTACCATTCAAGAAGGCGCAAGCTTCTTTGGAAACTCTTTGAACTTTGACGAATTCACGCTCTCTGGCACTCAAACTATCTCGACTCCCATCACAGGCGTAGTGGGATGCACGGCCACAGTGCCTACTAGTGCTACGGAGGCCGATCTCCGCTGCGCCCAAGTGCAAGTATTCAATGGGACCAAGACGGAAACGTTCCTTTATACGGCGTCAGCAGTACCTTATTATACGCTGACGGAGTCGACACCGCCTCCAACAGCAAGTGCCACTACAAATATCCTTTTCCCGACAGGCGTGCCCGTCTCCAATGGTTCTAAGCAGCTGCGGAGTGGGTCGCGAGGCGTTCTTCTGGCGCTGATTGTATCATGCTCTGTTGCTTTTATTTGATAACGTATGGTTGTCCACTTGGCACAACGAATACATTAGGTCCTCCGAAGCTGGTGTGGGTACTTCTCCTATATGTAGCCGACATGAAATCTCGACAACATGGAGCAGTTTTGCGCTATAAGCATCAATGGCTTAATAGTAGATATGAGCTTTCTTATCATGTTGAATGGTAAGGGACTAAATAGTGCAGAAAACTCAAATTTCGACCTTTCTTTTGCTCATAAGAGTAGGGGGGAATATCATCGATCAAGAAAGAGACGCACAAAATTTAAAGTGATGATGAGCAGTAGGAAATACGCTGACGCTTTACTTCACCTGAGAATTCCTTTTGGTGAGAATGACGGAACTAATTACCAATGAATTCTAAGGCGGTGACACTTAAGTTATCTCTCACACAAAGTTCTTGTTAAGACAATTTACTTGTGCACTTGTGGCGGTTTCCTGCTTATGACAGGCTAAAAAAAGATGAATAGAATTTTTGATGGACTCTGAGTCTCTGATGGAACGACTATCAGAGTGGAGCCGTGAAGCCCGCTTTTCACAATAAGGGATCTAGTTACGGTTTAATTTTTACTTCGGCGCTTTTTGGATGTTTCTTGCGTTTGCATAAGCTAAAAAAAAGAAATTTGTGAAACTCCTGATGCATAAACGACCCCCTCAGAGCCTACCCTCTCTGCGATAGACGTTCTGAAAGATGAAAAGCTCATCAACGAGGGGGCTACGGGTCCGAGAAAATGATGGATGGATGGATGGATGGATGGTAACACCGGCCGGTGTTCAGGAATGGACCATACCGCATGGTTAAGCTTCGCCTCACCGCTGGCAGGAGTCAGCGCTATGTTTAAATCTATCACCGTCACTATCACCTGTGCGTTGCATGGCATTTCGAAAAAAAAAGCCACAGATTTATATACAACTGATTCCACTGATTCAACTCCCTCAACCTTGCCCCACAACCTGCGATTATGGCCTTCACCACTCTTCCTAAAGAAACACTCGAACAAATTATGTCACACTTAGATTATCGCTCTCTCCTCCGTTTCGGATCTGTGAGCTTTGGTTTTCTCCAGTAATGTCTTTCTTATTGAATTCACCGTTCAGGCTTGTCGACTGCTTTACGAAATTCGGAAGGCCTCGCCAGAACTGCAGTGTTTTGTTGAACTTAGCATGGACGGCCTACAAATGCCTCTTGTAACTTCTTCTACCTCTCACGCTGAACTGCTCTCTCGTCTACGTGACCTGCGTATCTCATGGGCAGGCCTTGACTGGAAACGGTTCACAGAAATAGAAATCCAGAATGAGCAGTTCCCAATGGTCTGCGAGTTTGCAGGAGGAGTATTCGCAGTTTCAGACAGACAAGGACTCAGATTCATCTCACTGCCTTCTCCTACAAAGGACAGCCGCACTATTGAGCATTCTTCGTTGGGATTTCCCATCCAGGATTTTGCTATTGATCCGGCCCAAGATCTGATCATTATCTTCGAGGGCGATGGAAGGCATGTGGTCCATTAGGTCATATTCAAATATTGTTTTATTTGACGCCCTTGATCCAGCCTATATTCACTCGCTCGCCTTCACATTCGAACAATATCAACCAATGAATCACACCCTAATGCATCACAAGGAATTTTGGAGTTCAGCACCGGCATTTCTAACGGCACGATATCCAGAACTGCAGTAGCGATTGCTATGGATGTTGTTGCTCTATACATTTATGACTTTCGTTACACTTTCAGACCGAGATTGTTAATTTGGAACTGGAAAAATGGAATCTTGATACAAGTACGTAAACACATTCTCTATTTCGTCTAAAACTTTGCTTATCGAGTTTTACTTAAACAGAGGATTTGGATTTCATGATCTCCAACTACTATTTCTCACTCCTGAACCGAGATTCGTTCGCCATTACTTCAGACTATCAAGGAGGTGCCATTATGGTGTACTCGTTTGATCCCTGTGCAACTGGTCCATCACCATATTGTCTCTGCGCAGTTCTTAATCTTCCAGAATTAGCATTAAACATCACCGTTGCTCAACTCAGCATCCAATCGGAGTCTATATCGTCCGGTTATCCAGAGGTCTCGACGTTCTCAAGTTCTCCAGAGTCACAATTATTAATGCTGTGTCTCGAATATCATATATCAGAGGACTGGGACATGCCAGTGCGGTCATCTTACCATTGTCTTTTTGTCTATAAGCGAACACTTCTGGACTATGTCGATCGTTTCCGCCGAGAAGAAGAGCTGAAAGGAGCTGGTAATGCTCAAAGTCTTGAGGTGGATTGGGGTTCCTGGGGCGAGATGAACACAAGGCTCATAAATCGTATATTCCCCCCATTGTGGGTGAGGTGAGTGCTACCCTTTAATTTCCACCAATTTTCTCCTCTGAGAGCCTAGGTCATTTGGCAGGTCCGTACACGGACAACGCGCCATATTCAATTTCCACGATGATCAATCGATAGACGTTTTGAATTTCAACCTTACTTCGTCTGCTTTGGTTTCCGACGAAGTTTCCAACTTGGAACTACATGATGAACCCTCGTCCTTCAAAGGTCCATTATTCCGGAACGTCGTGTGCACGAGGCTTCCCTACTATTCAACTACTCGTACGGTTAACGAGAACTTTAATTTTTGCATGATTGATGAAGAGAGGATCGTAGGCATGGAGACAAAGGTAAGATTTTCTGATAATAGCAGGAATATATTAACGTCCTGACTGTTGTCGAACCTACTTTCCTCCGATAAAGAGTCCAACCTTATACGTTTACGGATTTTGATTTTGATTTCTTCATTTCTATTTCTTTCGGAGCTTCCAAGGAACGTCATGACCCCTTATTTAACGCTACCGCCCGGTACACGATATCCAGTTCCGTATATGCTTAGAAGTAATTCAACACACATCGTAACAAAGTAGAAATCAGATTCAAGATGTGGTTCCCTTCTGATAGGGCTGGCGCCGGTGAGCCTGCTATCCTCGAACAGAATATCAGCGCTTTCAGATATAGCGCTTAGATCAAGTAGATTGCATAGTTAGCGTGAAAAATCATAGATATAAAGGGCCATATTGTTTGCTTCAACCTAAGATAAAGGTTGCATCTCAGCGTAAGTATCTGACCTATGTTGCAAAGGACATCGAAAAAGACCTTACCTTCTTCAGTCCTATGATCCTTTCAGTGTCAATCATACAATTCAGGAAACGTTCCCCTAATTCACAACTGGTCGAATAGTAAGGAAGCCGTGTGGAGATGTTGTATGGATACTCAGATGATGGCTCGTCGTGCAGGCGATATGTGGGAACCTCGGAAATAGACATCGATAAGGGCATGTTGAAATTGAGAATTGTAATGGAGTGGGTGTTTGAATTATAGAGCGCGATACGCTCGCCATGAACGCAAAGATTACTATAAAACACAAATTATAGTGGGCTTAAGGGAAAGAATAAACCAGGAGGGTTGCGGGTACGTACCTTCTGCCTGACGTAGTCTTCAGGAATCTCGTATTCATTTCACCCCACCTTTTCCATTCCACATCCGGAACTCCCATGTCGACGTGTTGGAATTGATTAATATAACCGAGAAAAGTACGCTTGTGGACGAAAAAACTGCACTGCTCCGACAGTCCAGGAATGCAGCTGTCGATGGCATAACGTGCTGATAGAACGACCATATGCGAATCTGGAGGGTTACAAAATGATAAATTTTCGCAATGTCCAGAGTGTATGGGACTTGAGTGGATATCAAGTTGGTAGAGGATGGCAATGCTGGTAGGAACTGATGGTAGACGAAGTATTGCACAGAGAACTGGGATTGATAAGCCGGGGCGCGGTAGGTTCGAAAGAGTAAAGGTACAGGGTGCCGTTTCCACCTGCGGCGGTGAGCATAAAAGAATTTTGGTTTAGGAAGGCGAAACTAGATATGGACTCGGAGAGTTTTTCCCTAATGAAGTTTGAATCCTTAGTCAAATATCGTCAGCAAGATTGATCTCGAGATAAGGCAGAAGGTGCATACATATATCAGGTTTCCTGTCTTCCAGTTCCAAATCAAAAGCCTGGGTCTTACATAGCCAAAGCCTTTGTTGATGAATAGACCGATGGCATCTCCAGCAACCTCGAGTGAGATTGGGTCCCCCGGGACCAGTGCCAAATTCTAAAACGTTTTGCATTGCGAGAGGGTGAGTTTGAATTGCATCGGGCGATAAAGTTTGAATATGAAGTCGACTAGGTAATTCTTATTAGATATCTAGCAAAGCTGAAGATTTGACATACGCCCACCCTGCCTCTAAGATGATAAGGAGATCTTGTGTAGGATCGATGACGAAATCTTTGATACGGAACCCAACCGGACGTTCGAATTTTCGAGGACTCATCGTTGAGGAAGGGAGAAAGAAGAAATCTATTCCCTGGGCACTTATCACCGCAAAGACTCCCGCTACGAACCTGTATATGTTGCGGTAGGTCTCAATGTTTACTTTCGTCAATCGACTCCATTCTAACTTTGCCCATGATAGAACGAAAGCTCGCGGAGACGGGTCAGACGGTCGAGTATGACGTATTGGTAAAAGATTCCTTGAATCCATCCATAGCAAGTTCGATTGCATATTCCAATTCTGTAGCGTTTTTGCGTATTTCATTGAGCAATCGGCACGTCTGAGGGAGGTATAAGATACTGGATATATGAGGAAATTAGGCTCACTGATCCACAGCGAAGGAGAGATCGAGTGTCCAAGTTCTTCAAAATCTCGATAAGTATCTCTTGAGGAAAATCAGTGACGGTCATGATCGAGAGAAGGAAAGGAAGGCTTGCCTTCGGGAGATTCCGTGTCTTGAGATCGTAATCGATTTTCCACGAATATAGTAACGTTTAGTAGTTCTACCCGGGACTAACATACCCAATGCATCGTCGAATCACCCTAAGACTTGGTTCAAAGTTGTTAAGCTGAATGGCCTCACGTATGCTAAAATTTACGACTCTATCTTTGACATATGAACGGTTAAAATCAAAATTTGTCCTGAGACTTGACGCCTGTTCTCATCTCCTATAATTTATTTTACGTCCGACCGCTAAGGGAGCGTTATATGAAACAGAACAAAATTCACCCATGACGTACCATCCATCATCCACCAGTACAATCCCCGCGCAATCGTGCAGTTTTCAATCAATCCAACCAGGCTCGAGCACTAATCTTCAGCTATATCCTACCGAGATGGACCTACGTGGTGTAAGCTGGTTGAAAGATCGAATGAACAGGTAGGGGATGAAGGACAGCAAAGTGGAAGGTAGCTGAGGTAGCTGGCAGGTTCCGATTCGTCTTCGCTTGTGGGATATGAAAGACGTACATATAGAGACCTATATACGAAGTGAGTTGGCATACCAACACCCTCAGAAAAGAGACGACCCTTACGACTCAGGACTCGGGGTAAACTTGTCGTAACGGAGGTACCGTAGAGGCAGGGTAAAGAGGCAGGGTAAAGAGGCAGGGTAAAGAGGCTACGTGTAGGACAACTTACTACCGTGAAACGATGATATGTCCGAGAAAGTGGTTCGCCAATAACTATTCATTTGCGAAGGTGCCAGTCAGTATCGAATCGCATCAAGTGTGGAGTGGCATGTAGGCTGTCGATCTTTCAGGTTGCCTGTATGCGAAGTGCTGGTGAATTGCGGTCCGAAGTAAAGCTATTTAGGAGAACATACCACGGCCAGAAAGAATACTGCATCGGCAATTAGAAGTAGATCTAAGATCTCGTCATTATAAAGTCAGCCAGGTTTCCTTGTGCATTGGAAGGATAAACTTGCCTTATAAACTAATACGCGTCGCCAAATACCCAAAATCCGAAATTGAATACGCCGGTAGCATATCTCAAAACAAGGTCATGATGACTGTCCTACAGACTGATGATGACGTCGAGACTGTGGCGGAATTTGTTGATCTATACAAGGTCGCATATATGCAGCGTATGGGTGAGCCATGGCTCAAAATGATAGGAAATACGTATGGACGTACCAGGGACCAAAAGTTAAGCCACGTCCGCATCGCCCCTTATGCATTACACTTGATTCACGGCTTTGCCCTTTGTTTATTGAGTTATGGGTAAACGTAGGAGAATCGTGGCCTATATCAGCTAACTCCTGAGAAGACGGAAACCATCAAGCACAGAGAGACATCCTGAGCTTTGCAAGAAAGCAGAGGGAGAGCTCAGAGCTCAGAATCAAGGTGACGAAAATTTCTCTTTGTCAAAGTACACGTGCGTGATTATTATGCAATCATTTTCCTATCCAGAAGGACATAACGACAAGGCTTCCTAATCATTCAACAAGTTGTGCCATTGGTAAGGAACACAAGTTTTATTCTTGGATGATTGACGAAGAGAGGATAATAAGACTAGAGGTAACATTCTCTTCTGATAATAGCCCAAGACGACTGCAAAATATTTTCTTTCTACAATACTAGATTTCGCATCCTCGCAAATCTCGTTGACATCCTCTAAATTGACCTCAGAGATGAGGTGAGGGAAATGCGGCATTATGAAAGGAAGCTTTGACAGGTAGATGGCGCATTGGTCAGAGAAGATTTGTGTAGAGTCGAGAAGACATCCTTTAGCGTCAGGATATCATGATCCGAAAAGACAAAGGGTTATAAATTACCTGTGGTGGTGGTAAGTTTGAAAGTTAGATACAAATAAGGAAGTAACTTACTCCAATAGATACAGATTCCTGACCCTCAAGAAAGCAGAAAAACAAGTCGTACACTCCTTCAACAGGATACAAGCCGCATTCCGAGCGTGACAGCTTGGGCGAGAAGGTAATCGCAACCTGAGCAGGAGGAACACGAAGCCCAATTTAACGATGTGCATTGACGACGTCCGGGTACGAAAATCGTTCATATTTCTTGCCAGTGGAAATTTGTTTCAATATCAATCGAACAAGGGCGTCGAATGTAAGTAATTGCGAAGAGAGAACGTCAGCAAGAGGGATTCGGATCGGAGCGGCATTGGCAAATTGTCCCACGGCGTTTTCCGTTCTGCCGACCGTCCCCTGAAGGCGACCATCACTGCGTGATCTCCTCCTCCATCTGGCTCAGAAATTGACCGAACGACTACACCAAGAAGAGCGACTGCGGCACGGAACCGGGATGTATGGAAGCAATTTCCCTAGTTCCGTAGTTCCTATGAAAACTCTGAGGTGAGAATCTGGATCCCGCGCATTGTTAATACTCACACTATTTGAGAACTCTAACCAGGTTTGTATCTTGCGATAGGACTCTTTGTCGGAAGAGGCGCCTTGGTCTAACATTCCAGGATTTACTTAACAAAAACGCTTTGGCCAGATGAAATGCCGGTGAATCGAGAAATACATTCTAAGCAGCGAAGGTTGTGTCAGTGACCTTTCCTTACTTGAAAAAGATAATGGACGAACCTCGAGAAGGTGAGCTCGATAGAAGGGCTGAAACTTCTGCTCTTGGGGGGTGCTATCCTTCCCAGCCAATAGCTCTAAAATTTCCTGCGACAATTGACTCATGCTCTTACCATTGATCGCTATGTGATGCGCTACCTAGTACACCTCGATGACATCTGCGCCAATCACGAGGAACCAACGAGCAACAAATGTAGCTGAAATTTCGACAGTTGCACGAAGAATGCTGTTTATTTTAGCCTCTGCTTGAGGTCCATCAGATTTTTTAATGATCTGGAATGATGGCGAAGCCGACGTTGGACCATGTTCTGCTACAAATGGTCTTCGATGATTCTTATCAATGTCATGAAAGGTGGAACGGGGCATTGCATGGCAACTGGTAAGGGTTGTTACTGCTGTTAAAACCAACTTCTGAATTTAATAGAATAGGTCAAATGCATAAAGTACGAACCTTTGTGCAGTTCCTCGAAGGAACAGCCGAACTCTTTTGTCTGCCATCAAAATGTGAACTTGAGCGTGAGGTTATAATGGGTGGCCTCAACTTTAAGACGGTACGCTCGCCATAGACCTTCCTGCGACTTCGTCATCGGAAAAGTAGCCTCCATGTCGGGACTGAGCCTCCTATCTTGAGGTGTTATCTTGGAGTCCGCATTACCTGACCGCTCTGGTCCCGTAATAAAAGGTATGTTCACTGCAATCATGATTAGATGGGTTGACATCTCCACCCGACCGTCTTTTAAAGTCCTTAGTCCTTCAGTTAAAATGATATATTCTGTCTTTTTTGTAATTCTTCGTGCTTACATCTGAAGAATCCATAGTCAAAGAAGCTTACTATACGGTATTGGTAACGTTGCTATTTACTACACAAGAATACAGAGCATCGGATCTGCGTACGGGCTGGTACGGTAAATGGTCTGTACACCCCCAGTTCTATGAAGATAACAAATAAGGCTTGACAACTGTTGATTAGCACCGGTGGATTAAATAGGCGATACACTCGGCGACGATCTACTACGGGTGGACGTTATCATTGTTATGCTGAAGAGCATCAGAACTTTTCGGCCAAGAAAAATCTATGGTCCGTGAATAGTGGAGATGCGCAGGTCTTTATGTTTTCGCAAGATCCCATTTTTATCGGAGTAAGGACAATTTATAACAAGACCTCAACACAATGATAAAGATGATGAGCGTATTTTACGTGGCTTGTGTCATTTAACAATCTTGAGATGACGTTAGAATCATATCAATATTCTGTGACTCCAATCAATCGCAACAGAGTTTCTTCCCAGCGTGCGCCACTGATTTGCCACTGATTAGCTTCTTCTTTTGTGTTTATTGAGGGAGTGAGCAGGCTAGTCTTGATTTTGAGAAAGATCTATTTGATATGGCCGTGGTCTCTAATAGCAGGATAGCACATAGCATAGATTGAATGTCGGAATAAAAGAAAGAAATATTGATCGGCTAGCCCAGATTCTATGCCTGCGTATTGAACGGCTCGAATTTCAACTTGAAGGTTTGAACAACTTGACAAGGAACAAAGTGAACAACTTATCTAGTCAACGTCATAATTAAAACTCATAGACACACACGCTCATTTTATTATCTTCGTCTACCTAAGATAAAGGGTCAGAAACAGCGTAAGTAACCGACATTCCGAGTAGGATTTATATCACACCCTTTAACCCTATAATCCTTTCCGCATCAATCATATAATTGGAAAAGTATTCCCCAAACGAACACGTTGTTGAATAGTATGGAAGTCGACTGACGATACTGTATGGCTCCTCAAAGGACGGCTCAGCATGCAGGTCAAAGCTGGGAGCTTTGGCGGAAACTGAGGTTGAAGATGGTATGTTAAAATTGAGAACTTCGACAGTGTCCTCTTCATAACTGATTATGACACGTTGTCCGTAAACGCAAGTAAAACTGGTCGGATATGAGGAATAAATAAATAAGGAAAGTGAAAGCTGCAGACACGCACCTTTAGAATTGTAGCATCGGACGTACTCTGGATTCCTTTCCCACACGACAAGCAGATCTTGAGTAGGGTCAATAGCGAAGGTGCTGATCTCAGATCCAATACGATGCTCCGGCGATGGTAATTCCTAGTCGAAGTAGGTAGCCAAGTGAAACTTATCTTCTCGCCATTTGTCATAGCGAATACTCCTGCTACGAGCCTATATATTCTGATATGGTTCCGTTTAACATGAAGATCCACCTCTGTTGTTCGTTTCCAGACCAATTTCGCCCAGGAAAGCCGCAGCTCACAGTGCATACGAGCCAGAAGATCGGTGTAGGATGTCTTGATAACGCGCTCACTAAACCCATCCATGGCCAGGTCGATGGTATATCTCAATTCTGGAGTGGTTACACAGATTTCATAAATCATTCTACATGTCTTCCCTCGAGAGGCAGTAAGCCTGATAGATAACGAAAAAGAGAAAAGAAATATGCGTACTGATCCACAGCAAAGAAGAGATTTAGTGTCCAAGCCTTTCAGAATTTCAATGAGTATCTCTTGAGGGACTTCGGTGAGGGTCATGATATGCAGGAGAAGTAGAAGTATGTTGAATCGACAGAAATTAACATACGAATACGGGAAGCATGGTATGGACAGCTCTCGCTTCCGGTTGATTGTGCGCTTGAGCGTCAAAGACGCCTCTTTTGAGCTGTCCGTACTCGGATAAATGCACCGGACGGTCTATTTATGTCGTATTCAATGAAAAGTTGCTTCGAAACTAAGCTACTTTTACTGATATCTAACTGATATTGGATAACGGCCCTTGACGACATATATACTGTATCCGGCCCGGTAACGGGTCACACTGGGTAACGGGTCAAAAGCGATTTGCTTGACCAATTCTGAGAATTTTTACAAGCGGTTTTTTGAGCTTAATAGTAAAAACGTAGTAGTATATAGATTACATGAGTTTTCCCAAAAAAATTGCATTTTTTCCACTCAAAATGGCCGATATTTTTTCTTGGTCCTAAATTCTGACCCAAAAATTGACACAAATGTAGCCTTGGCGGAAGACTGAAAGCACTGGGAGCCGTATAAACCTGCCTGAAATTTCCTCCAGTATGGAGAAGTACGATTGTACAATTTGTTTTGGAGGAAATGGAGCAGATATTGTGTGAGCACCATGACAATCATGTGGGTCAGATGCCAAAAAGAGGGATTTTCAGCTACATTGTTGAGAGAATTAATCACTCATTACCCACTTTACAAAGATCAAGGCTAGCATATAATATCTCCTATTTTCAAAGTATCTACTACGATTTTTTTCATATTTTTAGAGTAAGAACTGAGCGTGAACGACCGTCACCAATTTGCTTCACTCTACGCATTGCGCTAAATATATCCCATTTAGGTCTGATCAAATGATAATTGGTAATGTAACCCATGTGACCCGTTTCCCAGGTTTCGGGTCAATTTGGGACTCTCCTCTGCAAAATATTCACTACCCAAGACAGAGCATTCCTAATTTTTTTTAAACCTTGTAGAAGCATCCCTCACCTCTGTGGTCACATATTGGTCAAAAAACTAAGTGAATATCTTTACTCAGTGGAAAGCAATCTGCGAAAAGGTGCTGGGCTGACCCGTTACCGGGCTGGATATAGTAGGTATGAATCACTCTTACCTGTCGTTGCAAAACACTGGTGAGAATTTACAGTCATTATTTTGGTGACACACTGATTCTCGGTTACAGGGCCAAGTAAGTAGGACTCCTCAGTATATGGATGCAATTCTACACTTGACCTGCTTCGTAAGTCAAAGTTCATAAACATATAAGTCCACCTATCGCCTCCGGCGGACTAAAATAAAGGAACCCCCACAGTTTTAGCAGCTGACCCACCTCACGGACGGACCATACAGATTAAGAAACTCACCTTCAACCCTACAATCCTTTCCGCATCCATCACGTAATTGAAAAAATGTTCTGAGAAAGAACAAGTCGTCGAATAATACGGAAGTCGACCGAAAACGTCTTGTGGATGCTCAGATGACATTTCGTCACGTAGGCGAAAATTAGAAGCCGTATCGGAGATAGAGTTCGACGAGGGCATGTTGAAATTGACAACTTCAATGGAATTGTCTCGAGAGCTGAAAGCAACACGCTGGCCATAAACGCAAGCGTAACTGCCAACCAGAGATGAGGAACACAGCGTCCTCCATAACAGAAAAAAGACAAGAAAAAACCCTAGGGTACTGCAAGTGCTCACCTTTTGTTTGAAGGAACCTTCATGAACCTCGTGTTCATTTCACCCCAGCTCTTCCAGTCCATATTCATATTCGGAAGGGGTCCTGACTTTCCAGCGGACTCCTGATGATGGAATCGGTTTATATAGTTCAGTAATGTGCGTTTGTGGACGAAAAGATTATAATTGGTTGAGGGTCCCAAGCTTGGGGCAACCAGGTAACAAGCTGAGAGGATCATCATATGCGACTCTGGAGGACTGTAGAACGTAGATGTTTCGGGATGACCGGCGGATATGGGACTTGGGTGAAGAGTGAGTGTAAAGGACATTTCAATGGAAGGCAAGCAAAGTACGGCGCAAAGAGTTGGAGTGGATAAAGAAGGTGAACTGGGATCGAAAGAATACAAACATAGGGCGCCTTGTTGATCTTCAGAAGCGAGAACATAAGACCCCCCATCCAGGAAACAGAAACTGGATACATGCGTCCCGAGAGTTTTACCAGCGTACCTTGAGTCCTTTATATAATTTCGGTTCAGCGAGCATCTTAGACAAGAGAATGTCGTTTACATATATCAACACCCCCGTCTTCCAATTCCAAATGAGAAGTCTTGCGTCGGTGAAAGCAATATCCCCTTGTGAAAGGATGCCTTCCGAACCTACGAATAGCCCAATGACATTAAGAGCAACCTGGAGCCCAGCCGATCGAAATACTACGCCGTCCTCGAACTCTAATGTTCCTCGCGCTGCAAGAGGGTGAGTTTCGTTGACTGATATGCTTCGGATATGAAGGCGGCTGAGTGACATCCTCAAATTAGAATAATGAATTCTAGGTCAGAGACCTTCGCACCTCTCATTATCTTCCAACACAACAAAGAGATCCTGTGTTGGATCCATCGCAAAGTGTTTAACTTGAATTCCTCCAATACCAATCGAAGAATATTCAAGTGTACGATAGCGAGAGTTTCTTGTTGAAGTATTAGGAAGCCAAGTGAAGCTGATTTCCCGGCCGTCTGTCGCAGCAAATACTCCTGCTGCGAAGTCGTATGCGCGGATGCGGCGGCCATAAGCCTTCTGCTCTATCACCGTCAACTGGTTCCATCCGTCCAATCTTTCCCATGAAAGACGAAGTGCGCGGAGACGCGCTAGAAGATCAGTGTAGGGTATATTGTTCACGTCGTCCTTGAGCCTGATTCCATCCATGGCTAGCTCGATAGCGTACTCCAATTCTGGCGCGTCTTTGCATATTTTGTAGAGCAACCGGCACGTCTAAGAGAGGTGTGGGATAATAATATACAACTAAACACAGAGGTGGTAGGAATAGACTCACTGATCTACAGCGAAGTATAGATTTAGCGTCCGAAATTTTCAAAATTTCAATGAGCATCTCCTGAGGGAGATCGGTGAGCTTCATAGAGAAAGGAATTGAGCGTTATCATTGATATTGGTGGAAGTCGGTAAATGGATTCTTACGTTGATTCTTAAACAATGATGACCAATGCTCCGTGAACTCCGGGTCTCGACGTCCAACAGTGAGTCATTGATGGGATAGGTGCAATTATATCACTTTCGTATCTCAAGTTACGGAGAAAGATCAAGAGGTGCTGGATATCTTTTCAACGGAATAAATAGTGCACATCAAAGCGGGCAGACATGCAAAGTTACATCAAAAGTATCTGACATCTAGAGTGCATTCATTTGCAGACAGCAAGACGCCGAACAAATACGCACATCAGCATAAGAGGAAACGAAGAAAGGAACAAGAAAAGCTCACCGTGACCCCAATAACCCTCTCTTCATCAATCATATACCACAAGAAGCTCTCCTCGAGAACCCGAACCGTCGAGTAGTAGGGTAGACACGTCATGAAGTCGTTTTGAAAGAGATAATTGGGATATGCAGTCGTAGGAGCGTCGTGGAGCTCGAAAGCAGCGGTTGATGCGGAAGTGGAGACTGAGGTACAGGATGGGATGTTGAAGTCGAGCACTTTAATGGTTGACGGTTCTCGGCTGTGGGATATAACACGTGCACCGTGGGCGTATCTGCCGAGATAAATGAGAAAATTATGCGGAAGGAAGGATGGGGAGCCAACCCGACAAGCGACGGGGTCGGTAAGAGCCTCGTGTTCCTCTCACCCCAACTATCCCAATCCATATCATCGCTGTGGGTATCTCCCAGTGCCTCTCGCAGACGAAACCGATCCACATACTCAAGCAACGTCCGCTTCCGGACGAAAAGTGTATATTTCTCCCTGTGCACCTCCTCTCCATGCGTTATAGAGTAAATCAAAGACAACATGACCACATGCGCCTCGGGGGCATATGTAAAGGTCGTTGCCTCTGACTGACTGGCGGATTCAGATATAAGCCCGGAGTTGGCGGTCAGTAAGATGAGGGTGCAGTGCGGGTGCGGATGGATGGGAGGGAGATGCAGAGTGGTGCAGAGCGAGGGGAGGGATAGGGCTGTGGAAGTGGGAGAGAAGGTGTAGATTTGTATAGCGTTTCCTCGGTGGGTTAGGGCGAGGATGAAGGAGTCTCTGGTGAGAAGGGTAAAGTGACGCACTATGCGTGGGAGAGGGTCGCCTACGGTGTCGGAGTCCTTATTAGAGGTTGATTAGCAGGTGGGTGGGTGGAAGGGGAGGAAGAGGAAGAGGAAGAGAGGTGTACGTACATATATCAGGATTCCTGTTTGCCAGTTCCAATTATTACCCTGGACCGGGCGGAGTGAAAACCTTTCGCGATATACAGAGCGACGATGTCAATTGCGATCTCGACCAAAACGGTTGATATCGAGGTCCCGAAAGTCTCATCTGAGGGAATGTCGAATTCTAGAACTCCGTGGGATGCGGCAGGGTGGACCTCGATGGTGGATATGGTGCGAATGTGAAGACGGACGTGGCGGGCGTCGGTAAATGCAATGGGGCTGAATTACGACATGCTGAGATAGAGAAGGAACTTGGATGCGAGGTACTTGATGCACGTACCTGGGATCGTACTCCAAGATTACAACAAGATCTTGGGTTGGATCAATGGCAAAGTCTCTGATCAAGAATCCTAAGGAAGGATACTTGAGAGTACGGCCAGGAATTGTAGAAGAAGGAAGCCATGTGAAGAGGAGCGAGCGTTTGTCTGAAATTGCGAAAAGTCCTGCTCCGAGCTTGTATGCAATGTCCTGAATGTTGAGTTCAACTTTCTCAAAGTGCTTGCAATCTAGTTCCGCCCATGAGCGACGGAGGCCACGTAGACGAGATATGAGCTCAGAGGATGATGGACTAGTGCGAGGTGTCATGAAGCCGTCTATAGCGAGCTCGATTATACACTGCAATTCGGCTGAACCCTTGAAGATTCGGTAGAGCAGTCGGCACGTCTAAGTGGCCAATTCAAGTTGAACGTAAAATGAAGAGAAAAGAAAGCACTCACAGATCCACAGGAGAGCAAGGAGCGGTAGCCCAAATTTGAAAGAATGTAGATGAGTATCTCTTGGGGAGGGCAATGAGCGGCATGGACATGATGGGATGGACGAGAGGATGGAATTAGTGACGTGGCCGATGCTGTTTTGGAGCAGATAAGATAAGATCATAAGATTATGTAAGATATCCTACTTGTCGCCAACCTCCACCCCTCCCAATCCTCCTCCCCGAATCTTTGTCCTTTCCCTCGAGTCTTTGTCCCAGGGCTGCCAATGCTGCGGCGGTCTGTACTTAGTAGATGCTTCTTCACGTGTTTTAGGCATTCCTCACAACTACGGCACCACCCGCCTCAATGTCACGCGACTGTAGTCGTAAGAACCACACAAGGATATGAGGAGGGCCCTGTGAGCTTGGCTTTGCATGTTAGACTCATCATAGTACGTAGTGTGTTTTATGATTAGCGATAACCCGCCTAACCCCCTCTGTTCCCAGTACTTCGACTGCGCGCAGGAACATTGAAAACGCGTACTTTGATCGTGTTTTGAAATTATTGAAGATTCTTTTTCAGCTGTAAGTCTCTCTTTGCACATATATTCTGCTTCACCTTTTCCTATCTCAGCCTGAAGTACTATCTTCCACCCAGCATGCCCATTGTGCTTTTACAACTGAGTGCCGGTGTGGAAAGCAGGATAAGGTCAGAGGAGGGATGCGACGCCGCTTTGGATGGGCAAACTATTGGTACGTCCGATTCGCCTCTCGCAGTCTTACTGGTCAGTCAGCTGATGGAGATTTCCGAACAAGCCACCAGCGCTGAGATATCCCTTACCCATGCTGTGTACTCAGCTTCGCATGAGGGATTCGTGGTATGTTTTTCCTGTTCTCTTATGGTCTTTCCAATCACATTTCGTCCTGCCCCAGAGCAATGCCTTTGTCTTGGAGGAGCCGTCCTCTTCCCCTGTACACATCAATTGACTTTCAATATTATGAGCAGAAGGTGGTCGGAGGGAATGTGACGTGGCTTCGGACGGCTAGTTGCTGGTGCTGGTGGTACGTCTGGCTCGTTTACTTCGTTTTAGGTGATTTCGACTGAAAGAGCTTTTCGAACTGCTCAACCCCCTGTTACGCGGGCAACCTTCAGGTTGCGCTAGCGCATAATACCTGATCTAGCTGATGGTGCGTTAATTATTTATATTCCCTTCACATTTTCCTCTGACGCGCTTATGATTGATATTCTTTTGTTAGTTTACCTTGGACAATGCGTACTTGCCAGTAGCCATTGGTATAGAGTACGATGGAGGCGGAGAAGCCGGAAAACCCACTGTCAGCATTTGTTCTACGTAAGTTTTGTAGAGTATGATTTTGTTTTTGAGGCTTTAGATTCTTTTCTTATGTCTGACGGGAGATAAGCATTTTTGTAGACAATCCACACTGCTGACCTGCTGCAAATACCACATAGATCGGCGCACGTATGTGACCCTCTTTGGACGGAAGGTACATCATGGATTCCTAATTTCCTTTACAAGAGGTTGCGGAGTACTCACCAGGCTCGAGGACTAGGCTATTTCCAGAATTGACCGACCAGGTGTCACCACAAGGCGCAGTACCACGAGTAAACTAGTAACGCCCATGACGACAATGACCTTTTCTCTCACTACCACGTCAAACAATCCCCATATACCCATATATTTCTTGCCTTAAAGCACGACTGTACTCAACCCTCAGAAAAGCATGAGGAATGTGGGACGACTGATTACGGTGTGCTATGTTCTTTGTTCAATATAACTTGTTTTTAACTTGCTTTGTACCGATTCTACCTGGATTTTAGGCTGAGGTAACGTTCTCGAAAGCGTGAGAGTCGGAAGCCTTCGCCGCGATTTTAGCACGTAATATTCAAACCATCTTATCTGCCATGCCCACGCTTTGTCTGCGGTGAGAGCTGGGCGTCTTCCTGGATTGTGTCAACCAAGTCTCGACCGTTCTCTCCTTACCTTGGACCTTTCGCAGTTTCACTACGGTATAGTGATCCAACATCTTTATCGGTTGTGTCCTTGAAGTTTTCACTGGCGCGTATTGAGGTTACTTGGAATATGCGGAAACCCCGAAGTCTGGTGCTTATTGATCTCAGGTGACACCGCCAAGGCTAATGTTGCCTGGAATTTTGTCCACAGAAAAATCCCTTGTCTACGCGAGCACTGCCAAGGATCGCTAGCACCTGGGTTATATTGGGTCCCTGTCTAAATGCTTGCCCGCTCTGTTCGGAATGCGTATCAGCAACTTATATAATTGCTTTGTTCTACCCGAAAATCGACCTTGCTTTTCCCCTCTTTCTTGACCATCCCAAGAGCTACCCACTTTCACTCTCAACTGCTATTATCTGAAGAGATTTTAATGTATGTTTTTAATCTTGCATCCGAAATAGACAAATGATTTGAACTTCAAATCACAGAAGTGAATCACACATATGAATGGTAAGTAAGCGGCGGAGTGCATCGAGGAGTATATTAATGTATCACAAATCAAGCCCAAGACATTCAAGAGATCGAGAGGAGATGGAGTACGTGTTGGAATGGATTCCGTCATTCTGGGGATGGAAAACACCTCGAAGAAGGAATACGACTGATGCAAAAAGCAATCGAGCTCACTTCTGAGGACCACTCAAACATGCCTATATGGTTGAGTAGGCTGGGAATTTCTATCCACAGCCGTTTTCAACGCTCTAGGGATCTTGCGGACGTTGATGAAGCGATATTGAGCTTTCGAAAAGCGGCTCAGCTCACCCCGGAGGGCCATATAGACTTACCTAAATGGGTTGGTAATATTGGCAATTGCTTTGAGAGCCGTTATATTAAAACTGGGGATCTTTCTGATCTCACTGAGGCTATATCCTCGAAACAGGGAGCTATTCAGCTTACTGCAGCTGAGAACCCCGTTGATCTGGCAACGCGGTTGAATAACCTGGGGAACTCTTTCAATAGCCTCTTCAGGCGGACCGGAGACCTCACCGATCTTGCTGAAGCGATATCATCCAAACAAAAAGCGGTACAACTCCTTCCAGAAGGGCATATGGAGATGCCTAATATACTGAACAACCTTGGAATATCCTTTTATCGTCGATTCATCGAGACTGGCGACTCAATTGATCTGGCTGAAGCGATTTCCTCATACGAGAACTCAGTTCGACTCACCCCAGAGGATCATGCAGCCATGCCTACACGTCTCAATAACCTCGGCATTTCTTTACAAAGACGTTTCGAACAAACAAAGAATTACGACGACCTCACTGAAGCGATATCGCTAATACAGAGGTCAGTTAAACTCGCTCCGGAAGGCCACCCCGAGTTACCGACCCAGTACAATAACCTTGGGTTTGCGTATCGAAGCAGCTTCAGCCGCCGAAGTAACCTTGCGGATCTCGCAGAAGGGATATCCTCAATCCAAAAGGCCATTCAGCTCGCGCCGGGACAGTATCAAAATATGTCTATTTTCCTGTCCAATCTTGCTGTTTCTCTTCAAATGCGCTTTGATCACACTGGTGACTTGGATGATAGTTCTCAAGCGATATCGTCGCTGAAGGAGGCAGTCCGTCTTACTCCTAATGGCCACCCCGATATGATTGGTCGACTTACGAACCTTGGTCTCTTTTTCGAACACCGTTTTGAAGAGACGACCGATTTTGACGATATCAATACTGCCATTTCCACTTTCCGTGATGCAGCCACCAATTATGCGGGATCTCCTGCAGATAGGTATCAAGCTGCAAAGAAATGGGTGGAGACGTCTGAACTTTTTGATCCGTCACAGTCACTGGAAGCCTATCGGACCCTTATTCCCCTTATCTCCCAAGTCGCCGGCTTAGGACAAACAGTTCAGAAGCGCTATAGTACGCTTCCTGATATGTCCCATATGTCTACATCTGCGGCAGCGGCAGCGTTCAAAGAAGGCCGATATGAATTGGCATTGGAATGGCTCGAAGAATCCCGTTGTTTAGTCTGGAGGCAGCTAAATAACCTGCGTACACCTTTGGATACTCTTCGCGACCATGATCCAGCTGTTTATGCTGACATTTTCAGAGTTTCGAAATTGTTGGACAGTGCTGGATCGAGAAGCGAAGTGACAAATTATAGCCCTGATACAATCAGCATAGAACAAAAGGTGTCCATTCAAGATCAAACTTTAAACCATCTCAAACTGGCGCAAAATTGGGATCAGCTTCTACTGCGGGTTCGTAAAATCCCAGGGTACGAAGATTTTCTCAAACCAGTGCCATATTCGACTATAGTCCAGGGTCTTCCCGATTCTGGATTCATTGTTGTTATTAATGTTCACAGAGAACGCACAGATGCCCTGGTGCTTCGGTCTGGCACATCCGAACCTATACATATTCTTCTTGAAGAATTTTCATATGAAAAAGCACTTCACCTTCGGAATGCATTGAAAGCCTACCTTGGCAGGCTTGGATGCCGCATGCGTGGACCCGAATTTGACAGCATTCTTCGTGGAATGCGCCCAGCAAGGAACGATGGCTCCAGCCTGAAAGAAGTTCTAAAGCAACTGTGGATGTTTGTCGCCAAACCTATCTTGAACGCGATAGGGATATCTGTGCGTAATTTAAACTCTAGTACAGTGGAATACTCATTCATGAAACAACCAGTCGAAGCCGTTATCAGAAAAACCACGTATTTGGTGGTGTACGACTGGCCCTTTGGCCTTCCTCCCAATTCATGCAGCTGGAATATACGAAGATGCAGAGCATGTTACATTACCTGACTTGGTTATTTCATCTTATACTCCCACCATCACAACTCTTACTGGACGAGCGAAGGATGCTCACCCCCTAGATGAAAAGACCTCCGGAATTCTAATGGTCAGTCAACCGCGAACGCCAGGGCTCAGTCCAATTCCAGGAACGACTGAGGAGGTTCAAGGCTTGGAGGAACTATTGAAACATTATGACCATCGTCACATCAGGCTCGACGACGCTCAAGGAAATGTGCAGCGGGTATTAGAGAATCTCGACACATACAGCTGCGTTCACCTTGCATGTCATGCGATTCAAAGTACCGGAAATCCGTTATCCAGTGGATTTTACTTATATGACGGACAACTCCGTCTTTCGGAGATTATACAGAAGAATATGGCCGGTGCTGATCTCGCGTTTTTATCAGCTTGTCAGACGAGCGCGGGGGATGAAAAGCTTTCAGAGGAAGCGGTGCATTTGGCCGCTGGGATGTTAGCTGCCGGATATCGTGGTGTGATTGCGACGATGTGGTCTATCCAGGATAGATATGGGCCAGAGGTCGCGGAATATTTCTATGAGCACATTTTGGATAAAAATTCTGGGAAAATAAGAGGTGAAAGTGCGGCGCGAGCTCTGAATTATGCAACAGAGCAGATGCGGAAGAAGCTTGACAGGTCAGAGGGGTCTTTACTTGCCTGGGTGCCTTATGTACATTTCGGCCTTTGATTCTTTTTTGAGCTAATGGCATCCAAGTCAGTATTCATGGCAGTTTGTTCCCAATGTTGATAAGTACTCTAGATACCTTTACTCCCTTCCAATATCAGATTGCGAAGAAGTCGAACAGATGGGTCAAAACTCCAAGCCTGAGGGAATATCAAAATGCACAAACGTGCAGAATCATCTTGTCGCGGCCTGACATCTAAGAATTCGAAAAAAAAAAAGAAACCCACACATGCATTAGCACTGACCTCGCAATGGTATGATTGTACCACAATAGAAAAAGAAAGATTAGGTAGAAAGGCAGAAAAGACGGTGAAAGCAGGGACGAAAATGGAAAAAAGGTAAGAAACAACAGAAACAAAAAACACCCACCGAAATCCCAATAACTCTCTCCTCATCAATCATACACGCGAAAAAAGCTCTCCTCGCTCTCCTCGACTTTAATAACACGCGTCGTCGAATAATACGGCAGACGGGTGATAAAGTCTTTTTGGAAGAGGTGGGTGGGGTAGTTGGTCGTGGGCTCGTTGTGCAGCTCGAATTTGAATTCGGATATAGGGAGTGAAATCGAGGAGGAGGAGGGCGAGGAGGAGGTCGATGAAGGTGAGAGGGACGGTGAGGGCGAGGGCGAGGGGGAGAGGGAAAGGGAGGTGCAGGATGGGATATTGAAGTTGAGCACTTTGATGGCCCGTCCTTGGTATTTGATGATGACGCGTGCGCCGTGGACGTATCTGGTGAATCGGGAATAGTGAATAGTTAATAGTTGGAGCGTAATTGACATGGAAAAAACGGAGAATAGAGAATAGAGAACATAGAAACGCACACCTCAACCAAGGTATAGACGACGGGGAGCGCATGAACCTCGTGTTCCTCTCACCCCAATCGTCCCAATCCACATCAGCGGCGGTGTGAGCATTTTCTACCCCCTCCTCTGCGTCTCTCCGGTGAAAGCGAGTAATGTAGTCCAAAAAAGTCCGTTTGTGGACATAAAGCCTATAACTCATCGACTGTGGTGCGTCGTCACTCCCACTAACCGCTACTGTATAAAAAAGTGACACCAAAATTATATGCTCCTCCGTGTCATTCGTGAACGTGAATGGATCAGGTTGACCGGCGGATATCGGGCCCCGAATAGGCGCGTAGCTCGAACAGGGAGCAGTGGGGTTGGATGGGGGGCAGGTGGAGTGTGCAGCAGAGGGAGGCGGGGGCCAGAGAGGGTGAGGTGGGTGAGAAGGTGTAGAGCTGGAGAGAGCCGTTTAAGGAGGTTAGGGTGAGGATAAAGGCGCTTCGAGTGAGGAGGGAGAAGTGTTGTACGCCGATGGATGGGAGGGGTGGGCCTACAGTGTCGGAATCCTGGTTTAAGATAGGATGTGGTTAGCAGGTGGGTAGCTGTTTGCGGAAGTGGAGGTGGAAGTGGAAGTGGAAAAGAAAAGAAGCGGGGGACGTACGTATATAAGGATTCCATTGTGCCAGTTCCAGAGTAAAATCCTGGGGTGGGAAGGAGGAAAACCTCTGGTGCAGTACACTGCGACGATATCTATAGCGATTTCAATGAGGGCGACAGATACTGTGTTTCCCAAGACCTCATGGGGGAACACGTCAAAGTTTAGAATTCCCTCAGACGCGAGAGGGTGGACGTCGTTGGCTGCTGATATTGATCGGATGTGTAGGCGGACGTTGCGGGTGTCGGTGACAGCAATTGGGCTAAATGGAAGAAGAAAGAGACGATGTTAGGAACGGAAAATGGGTGAATACGAAGATTGATGCACGTACCTATTGTGATCCTCCAAGATAACGATGAGATCTTGCGTCGGATCCATGGCGAAATCTATGATGCGGAACTCTAGGGAGGGATAGGTAAGACTACGACCGTTCATCGTAGACGACGGAAGCCATGTGAAATTGAGTTTGTGTCCGTCCGACATAGCAAAAACGCCTGCTATAAGCTCATACGCCATGCAGAGATTGCTGAGCTCCACTTTCTTGAATCGTTTACAGTCTAGGTTTGCCCATGAAAGACGGAGGCCGCGTAGACGAGATATCAGCTCAGAATGGGAAGCATTGGTGATAGGTTTCTTGAACCCGTCGATGGCAAGCTCTATAAGATATTGGAGTTCTAGAGAATCCTTGCAGGTTTCGTAAAGGAGTCGACACGTCTAGATGGCATATTCAACATGGCAGATGTAAATAGCAAGTACATTATCATGGTACAAGGAGCGCTCACGGATGCACAAGAGAGAATGGAGCGGTGGTCCAAATGTGAAAGAGTGTGGATGAGGATCTCTTGAGGAAGAGCAATGAACGGCATGACGGGCGTGGGCGCTGTGATGGACGAGCTCGACAAAAGATGGTAGTTGATTTGATTGCAGTTCATGTATATAAATTATTATGTAAGATAGTTCTGCTTTTCGCCCACTGATAATGAACTTTGTCGCCAACCTCTCTCCTCCCTTTCTGCGGATCCTTGTTCGAGGTTGCACATGCTGCGGCGGACTATGTTACGCATATAGTCACCCCCAGGAATGCACAGGCACAGGAGGGTTTTACTAGGGCACTGATCACTGTGCGAGACGTCGACGTTCCTCACGACTACAGCACCAGCCGTCTCATCCTCAACATCTGACTCCAGTCCTATACCTATCGCGCGAAAGTACCTTCGAGAAGGCAGGGAAGGAGCTACGAGCTTAGCTTCGGAGACGCGTCGTGGTACGTCTTGTTTTGTATGCTCAGTCCTGAATCACCCATCTGTCCGCTTTACCAGTGCTTCGACTGCGTCAAGGTCTCTAGACCATCAAGGACGCATCCTATCGTCATACTTTGAGTAAGGATTCCATCGAGGACCATCCCTGTACGTATCTCATCACTTCAACCGGCCCGCAACGCATTTCTCACCAAGGACTATCTGGTTGACTTGGAAAGTTGCGATGAAGCACCTCGGGGCATGGGCATTAACAAACTGTGATTTTTCTTTCTTTGTAAATACTTCTTTCCCACTGATCACAGGCAAAGATTACCATGCTAGTTGGGTAAAGCTCGTGCTCACTGGTGCGCCTTTTTTTTCTCTGGCTGATAGAGGAGCATACTGATTTATTTTTAGACAGTGATGTTTCCGAAAGACTGTGGAACAGAAAACCGTATATCTTCCCTTTGCCCATGAACTGTTTCCGCGTATCATCTACCACTCCAGAAGACCAAGACCGACTTGAAGAAGAGGGACACCAACACTGACGCGACAGCGGGCAGTATAGCATTAGTTATTTTCTGAGAATACTGAGAATACTGAGCATTTGAGGACCGTTGAAATACCGAAATGATAGTAGAGTATGTAGACCCCAACTTGAAATGGACGCCTGATGTGAGGACAACCTGAGGAGTGTGATTATTGAGAAAAAAAAATTTGAGAAATTTGATGGACTATGTAACGTCTACAACAACCTACATCTACAAGACCCTAGTAAGTACAACTATCGACTACATCCCCTCCCCTTACCACAACTCCAACCACACCCATTACAACCCACACCCATCACCATCACCATCACTCCCTTACCCGCACCTACATCTGCACCCGCGCCTCCACCTACAAAGGCTTCCACCCCTCCCCAACCGGCCACTTGAGATTGTCCCTCTCCGCCAACACCCCTCGTGGACCCATATCCACAGGCGAGCGCCGCGTGTCGTCCACCGATCCCATCCCACGACTCCGTCTCCACGAATCGTTCTCGTCGTCATCAAAACCCAAACCGTCATATTCATACCCGTCCATATCCACCTCTGGACTATCCCTCCCACCCGCATAGCCGCCCGCATGCCCACCACCACCAGAACCACCACCACCAGCACCCACATACCCCCTCTCCCACCGCTCATTCCGCTCAACCAACCCCTCCTCCTCCTCGCCCTCCAGCCCAGCCTTACTCTTACTCTTACCCCTCTCCCCCCTCACGAACCCCCTCCTCGTCAACCCCGCCTCGGCTTTATACCGTGCCTTGTCGAGGTTGGGTTGGATGATGGTGTGGTTCAGCGTCTCGAGTTTAGGAGGGAGGGTGTGCAGCGTGGCGAGTGTGCGTTGGAGGTGGGTGAGTGGTTGGTTTTGGGTTTGGTTTTGGTTTTGGTTGGAGGGGACGGTTGACTGTGGAATCGAGTTGGGACGTGAGAGAGAACTAGAGCCTGAGCTGGGCCCTGAAATTGAGTTGGAGTTGGAGTTGGAGTTGGAGTGTGAGTTCAAGTTCGGGTTGGACGTGGAATGCGACTGTGATTGAGACTGAGACTGCGCACGCGAATGATGCGGCGACGACAAAGAAGACGTTGACGTCGAAGGGGTCGAAGATACCGTAAGCGACGACCTCCTCTGCGGCGTGCCGGATAGACTCATATGCCTTGACAATCCCATACCACCCGTACCCACACCCATACCACCCAATCCAGGAGACGCAGGCGGACTATACTTCAAATTCCCATTCCCATTCAAATCCATGTAATCCGCTCTCGTCCCACCCAACCCATACGAAGAAGGCAACACCTGCACACTCTCCGGCCTCCGCCTCCTCACAGGCAGCGGGACGGGCGGGGTCGACATGGGGGAAGGAGGCTGATGCAGATGCAGAGATTTAGAGCGGAACACTCTCGTGTGTGGGCTAGGCGTGGCAGGGGAGGGTGACGGTGAGAAAGGTGACGGTGAAAAAGGAGAGGCCGAGTGTGAAGAGGCCGAATGCGGTGAAGGTAAAGGAGAAGAAGAAGGTCCAGGTCCAGGTCCAAATCCCATACTAGGCCCATAAACAGCCTCAAACGACCCTTGATCCCTATTCTCACCTCTATAATTGAAATTCTGCATCTGCATCTGCAACTGCAACGGAGCAGTAGGCGCGTGACGATAACCCTGCGCATGCGCGTGAGCGTAAGACGAAGACGAAGGGTGAGAATGAGTAAAAGGCAAATAATGCTGCTGTTTCCGATCAGGATGCATGGGTGGTGGAGGGGGACCAGGTGGTAGATCCACATTCGGCATTGAAGAGGGATCATCGTCCGCTGAGATGCTTAGAGGCTGGGGAGGGGGAGAGAGAGAGTCGTGATCGGAGGCCGAATGGAACGGACTGCGGCCAAGCGGAAGCGGTAGCGGTGGTGGTGGTGGTGGTAGTGCACCGGCCAACGCGACTTGTTCCAGCGAACTGGTCGATAGCGGAGGTGAGGGCGGGCGGGGTCGACGTTTCGGGAGGGGAGGTGCACCGTCCGAAGCGGAGGCTGAGGCTGAGGAAGCAGATGTGGCTGAAGGCGCGTACGACCTCGCCGGACTCGAAGAAGATATCCTATTTCTTCCCCCTTGCTGCTGCTGTCCCCTATGTTGTGGGTCCCGCGTCTGGTCCTGGTGCTGCCTCCCCTGGTGCTGTACCTGCTGTCCCTGTCTCCCCTGATGCTGCTGCTGCTGCTGTTGATGGTGACTACCCCCATTCGAGCCTGTGACCACCGAACTGCTCTTCAACACCTGCAACACGCGCTCCTTCTCCAGCTGCTCCTCGGCTTTTTTCATCGACTGGGCGATTTTGCTCGCGTGCAGGCTTTGTTTCATGAGGTTGGAGGTGATGTGGTGTGGGAGTTTGGGGGGGATGGCGGGTGGAGGGGGCTTGAGATTGGCATTGGGGTTGACAGGGTCGGTGGAGGTTGAGACTACATTGAGGGGTTTCGAAGGCGATATAGAACGCGATCCGCGGGTGTTATCACGTGATGAACCATGACGAGGGGGAGGGACGAGAGGCGGGGCTGGTTTTCGAGGGGGGAGGAGAGGCGGGAGTTTATTGGGAGTGTCGGGGTGTTGCTGCTGCTGTTGTTGGACAAAGGGGTTGTGGGAAGAGTGCTGCGATGCAGCTGTGGTGGATCTGGAGGAAGACTCGGATCTTGACGGGTGAAGGGGCGGCTGGGTGTGTGTGCGGGGGTCTGGGATGGAGAAGGGGTTGAGGGGTGTTGGGTTTGCGTTTGGAGGGGCGGGGGTGGTGGTAGTTTGGAGGAGGATGGAGGTGGTGCGGACGGTGCGGTGTGGGTCCGCCGTGAGGGCATAGGCGGTGCAAGTTCGGCAGGGCGTTTGGCAGGAGAGGAAACTGGCGATGCTGACGGTGTAGGGCGATCTAAAAGCGACATTTTTCAGAAAATGGGACGAACACCAACCACGTTCCAACGAACCTGTATGTGGAGCCTGGGTCGGCACGACGAGAGGAGCAGGGCTAAACGGGGTGGCTGGAGACCCGAATTCGACATTAAGACATAGTTCAACCAAGAGGAGGATATATACCCACCTTGAACGAACGCGAGAGATCTATCGACCTCCTTCCCACTCTCAGCGTGAACCACAAGCCTCAACGCAGCAAAGAACTCTGCGCCCGATATCGTATCGCCGTGTGCCAAAGCCGGAGAGAACAACTTTAAAATCTACATTCCAAATCCCCAAAAAAAAACCAACGATAAGCCCATCGTCATGAAACACACACATAACACACAAAGCACACACTCACCCCGTCCATAATCGGTGCTGGGATATGTGAATACCTTCCGCGCAACCACGCTCGTGCTTCACGCACGCTGACGGTCAGCTGCTCCAGGTACTCGTCGTCGGCGTCGGAGCTCCTGTCGTCATCGGATAGTGCGAGGTCTTTGAGGCTGGAGGTGTATAGTGCGTATTCGGCGTCGCTCAGTGCGGAGGTGTGCAGCGCGAGTCTCCTCATCGATCGTGCACGAGGATGAGGATGAGGGATGTCGATGAGGGTGGGGGGATCAGGCCAGGCCAGGCGGGTTACGGACGGATATGATTTGGAGATAAGGAAGGTCTGCTCTAGGTTGAAAAATAACAGTTAGTTGGAGTGCAAATACGATAGGATGATTGTGAGGCACTCACTTGTAGAAGAAGGGAGTCGATGGTCAAGGTAGATTCAGTTTCAAATCCTGCAGGGTCGTTGGAGAGCGAGGAGGAAAATGATAATGGGATCTCTTACGTAACGCAGTGCGACTTTCCCACCTCGGAAATCAATTCCCGTTCGACTCGCTGATGATCACAGATTCTTGCCAGTCAACTCGGACCCATCCCATTGATCCCAGCAAGGTACGCAGAGATCGAAAAGCATATACTTGTGTAAATCTATGCATGCCTTACAATCGTACTTGGCCGAGGAGTCCGAAATCAGGAGATGGGTCACGATCGGAGTATGACTTTATTTTTTTTTTTCGTCAATCGAACTAAAAAAACTCAACGGCACCATCACAACTCGTTCAACACGATTTTCAGGAGAAAAGGAAGCCGGATGGAGGGTACTCGTCCACACCATCTACATCATCCGCGTCATTCACGATAATCCACGCCATGCACGAAATCACCCCACGTAGTGCCACTTATATTAGTGACTAAGAGCCCCTCAATCATCTCGACCTCTCCTGCCTGACTCCGGTACTCAAAACTCAAAAGGCAGCCTCAGACAAGATATGACCCAGGCACTCAAATACTCCCCATGGTCAACACAAGTATGTATTTACATATGTAGCAAATTTTATTTCCGATCAGCACACTCTCAAAGTGAGCCACCTTTTCTGAAAATATCTCTGCATGCTGAATAGAAATGCAATAATTTGTCTTAGAGTATACCTCTTCCATGTCAGGGTGTATCCCTTTCATCTGGGTCACTCTCGCAAGATCCCATCCTCTCCTCTCCTCATGCATCCTGTCAATGAGCAACCCTCAAATGTGGCACAACTAATGTGTACTTCCATTTTTTCAAAATTCCAGTTCAAACATTATACATCTCACAGAAACCAAAGAAAGAAATGGGCTAAATGACAGGCACCATCACACACAATACTGTACCATTTCATTCAATTCAGCAGTCACGCGTCACGGCCATTTTTTTGACCCCGGATTTAATTCTTTCTCGATTTTTCCGATTTTTGGAATTTCTGAAAAGTGCAAAAAAGTCACGTGGGTGCCGAATTGAATGAAATGGTACAGTACTTGAAGGCACCAGGAACAGGAACACCAGAAGTTAAGTTATGAGATGGCAGGCCAGGGTGTCATTTTGATACATTAATTACAGTAATATATATGAAGTCCTGATCAACAAATGGCAGTAAGATCAAGCAGATGAATTAATGTATCCCCAGGCATAGTCTCTTCCCCTGCCATCCTTTTCTAGAATAAAGCTAGGTACATTTATTTTATCCTTCACCTCCTAGGCCTGTAATAAATCCTTCTCAATTTTTGTTCTTGAAAGTTCATCCCTCCCTCCACCCTCCCTCCACCCTCCCTCTATCCATCATCCAATTAATACTCTTAAATTTATTTGTCTGCAATTGTTCATCCATCTATCCAACCCTACCATGATAAATTCTGTTCATTTTATCCATCCAGAATTGTCTATTCATGAATCTATCCATCCTGTAATAAATTCTCTTTAATTTTCATTTCTGATTGTCCATTCCACTCTATTCTGCCCTCAGATTAATCCCCTTTAAATTTTCATTCCTTAATTGTCCATCCATTCACATCTGTGGTCTGTAACATGTTCTCTTTGATTTATTCATCCTGAATTGTCCCTGCACAAATCCTTCCAAATCTGTGGTCTATTACATATTCTCTTCAATTTATTCATCCTGAATTGTCCATGTACATACATTGGACTTCCAAGTTGAGATTGCAGCAGCTTGAAGCAAATTAATTTGAATAATATTTACTGAGATTGAGGGATGTACATACATAAGATTTCATTATCAGCCATTCCCCAGACTTCAGCATTACTTTGCTGATTGATAGTAGCAGCAAGATGTTACTTCTTTTTGGGTGACAAAAGAATAAAAACTGTAGAAGAAGAGTTTACAATAGTAAGTTCCTTATCACTTGAACCTTGAACATCATTAAGCCCTGGGAACTCTTCACCTAAGTCAAAAGCTGCAGCAGTGACCAAATAAGTAGTAGTGCATAGTGGAGTATGTGGTGGTACAGTATCTGATGGTAAGACCTAAGGGAAAGATAGGAAGATACCCAGATTGTTTGGTGCTGATTGTTATGCTTGTGGGTTCCTTTGAGCCTATACAGGTTGTGCAGATGCACATGCTGCACCTCTTGTCCCTCTAGGCAGCATCTGAGATGCAAAGCACACAGAGGAAGCAGAACAACAGCAAGTGCAAGCTTTTTTTCATTATCTGGATATCAATTGATAGCAGAGTTCGAAATATATATTAAATATAAACTAATTTCACATGGATAGCCACAGTATCTGCAGTTTTGGCTATATATAACCACAGTTGACCCAAATAGTTACCGGTGACAATGGTACAGTTAAGTCACCAGTTCTTGCTGGCCCATGTTAGTCCCAGAGCCCAATGAACCTCTCAGCTCAGGTCACTCTGCCATCTCACTCTATTTGCTCCCACTTGTTTGCCTTTTCCACCCATAAAGTGGAATAACACCTATAGGATGTGATGTTCTGGGCTCACTCAAGAGACCGAGGCTCCATCTCTGTGGGAAGGGGCTCAATGAGCATTTATAGTTAATCAATGCCTTTTTTATCTTCTGCTTGACAGTATGTTGTAAAAAAGTTAACAATGACAAAAAGTGTACAGAGTTATTCAGGCTATGTAAGTGATGTCTCTCTTGTAAGTCCATTATCACTATTTACACAAGAGCTGTTGTCAATTGGGCAGCTATCCATTGATCCATCTCATTCTGTTTAGTTAAGTCTGCAAAGTCGATGCAGTCTATTAAACAAAGTGAACTGAGACTGAGAAAAACTATTCTCCATATTATACCTAACTGCCAGAATCTCCCAGTACCCTGTAAAAAATACACATTATAAATGCGGGTGCTGCAAAAAACATTCAATGCTTGTTAATACAGTTCATTATAAACACAGTGAGATTGCTTTGCTTTACATGATCCTCTGCATATCAGGATTGATGGAGAGGATAGAATGTTTAATTTCAATAATGATTTGAGTTTCTGAAAGCTAATTGCAAGACTTTCTTGACCCCATGAGTGAGGTAGTGATCAACCATGAAATCAGGAATTCTATCAGCCATCCCAGGAGCAGAGAGAATTCATTGTGGAGTCACCCTGAAATCAAGGCACTTCAGATAAGGTGTTCTAGGAATATGGCATAAACCTGGTACCAATGGCATTCCAAATTGTATGGGTTGCATGCTGGATCTTGGGCAATAAGTATAGCTCAGTACATTCTTCTTTTAATAATATGTAAATATTGCTTGCATAAATCTTGGTCATGCTTGCACTACATATGTTGTCATCTGGATAGAAATAGGTATTGTAGAGGAAAAAAGACAGTGGAAGAATAAAGAAGGTATAATAAATATTTATAGGAAGCATATCATGAAAAGAGGAGTATGTACCTTGTATGCAGAAGAGTACTTTGGAAGCAAGAAGACTGATACAGTAGTGAGAGGTAACAGAGATGGCAAAAAGGTTGAGTTCTGGAGAACCAAGGAGGGGGCACACCAAGAAAGAGGTACTTTAAGATAATGGATAAATTGTGAGTAAATAAATGAATGTAGAAATATGGACTAACCACAGCACAAGAGGACAAGAAATATTGCACATGATTTAGAGAAGCATTGATAAAGGATTATGGACCTGGCTTGAATGTTGAGTTCTGGATATAGTTAGAGCCCAGATGCAATGTCAGGGAATATGAATGTGCAACTTGTCTAGTAATCTTTAGTGCAGGTAATAGTGAAAGTGGGGAAGAAAATTTATGAACAGAAATCACATATCAGTTTTATAACATATAAGTAAACATAAATATGACAAGCATATAGCTTGGGTGCCATGAAGATTCCCCACTGATGTGACACCTATGATGATATTATATCATGGCTTCTACAACAAAGGCATTGTTCTTACCCTTTTTTGGTTATCTGTCAGGGATAAATGTCTATCTTGGCATCAGCATGCAACACTCATTGTTGATGATGACAACACCTCTGTAAGTTCCTACAAGTTAGCAGGCTAGTGTTTTTGATTTAGCCTAAGTCCAAGTTGAATACAGCTAGGGAAAAGCACGGGTCAGGCATACCCAGATGGGTCACGGGTATGGGTCCGGGTAGCGCCCAGTAGACCCGCGACCCGGAGGTACCCGAGATATTATACAGGCGAAGTCAGCCGGCCGCATAATTCCGAACCACTGATCAGCCTGATTCAGCCGTCTTTGATGACGTGTCTCCCTCTCAGTGCTCACCACCACCACTCTCCTTCCTCCTTCCTCTTCTCCTCCCCTCTCTCGCCCTCAGGACCGTGCCTGTGTGCCCCTCCCCTTGTCTGAGGGATGTGGGCACACTTTTCTTGGCTGGATGATGCTGGACACGCAGGGGGGACCCGTGTAGTGGGAGGCCCAACCAGGTGTGTAGCAGACGGGCTCGCGAATGACTCGCGAGCTCGTTCTGCTCTTTTTCTCCTTCTTTTTTTCCATGCTAACTACTGCCTATGACCTCACAGGCGCGCTGCCTCTGCATCCCTCGCTTGCAATCACGAGACGGAGGTTTTCCGCCTGGATGACACTTACAACACACCGCCTCCCTTGCAGCAAACGCAAGATGGGACGGTTTTACGTGCTTGTGCATGGTCCCACAGCACCATCACGACATCTGTCATCGCCGCCACCCACTGCCCGTCTGGTTTATTCAGACATGGCAATTTCGTTTCATTCATCCCAGGTGAGGTAAGAATGAGCTCACGACCATGGGCTCGTTCTTTTCTTTACTGACGATATACGTGCTATGTTCCACAGTTCCATCTCTACCACAGCATGCTGCCGCCGCCATTGCTTCCCACCTGCCGCCATTGCTCCCCTTCCCTCGTTTTCGACGTTCGACGCTGACATGACATGCCTACCCCCCTTATCTAACCCTCGCGACATGCAGAAGGATGCCATTTGGCATCTGCGCTGCCACCGCGAGGCATACAATATGCCTCGAAGAAATACCCGTCACCCGTGTACCCGTGGCGTGGTGACCCGTGGGTGTACGGGTACGGGTATGGGTTAGCATCTGGGTACCCACGGGTTACCCGTGCTCATCCCTAAATACAGCTTAAACAAGTTTCTGAGTCAGGGGGTCCAATGACTAGATTTCACTGATTTTTATAGTAATTAAACCCTCACTGGGTTTGGCATTGAGCTCCAAAATCACCTTGGAAGCTGGTTTGCATGCTTGGATCCTCAACTGCTTCTCTTCTTTAGTTCATGATATGTAGTACTGTACCATTTTGATCAATTCAGCTAGCACGTGACTTTTTCACATTTTCGAGAAATCTCAGAAAATCGGAAAAATCGAGAAAAAATTAAATCCGGGGTCAGAAAAAATTGGGTGTGATGCGTGACAGCCGAATTGATTGAAATGGTACAGTAATTGAAAATCTCTAAATGTATGATAATGATGCAGATAAGAGATAAATGAACAAGAAATACATATTACAGATATCATACTCCAAGTCTCAATGGCAAATATTCTCTGTTAATTTGCAGATACAATTGTCACATTAAAACATCTGGGATGAGCACATTTATCTACAGCAATGAATATGCATCATCATTGACCCAAACCATTTGTTCTAAGAAATTCAAACCAACTCCGGATAAGGCATCTTCTTCAGCTCCTCATTTGTCCAAATTGACATTAGCCACTTTGGCTCAACTCCTTCAAAACCACCCTCTTTCTTAATATTTGCCAACTGACTCCTCGTAACTTGCATCGAAGTCTCTGGGTGTTCTTTTGACACACTCGCAACAGCAAGCATGAACAGAATGTCAGTATCTGGCGATGTTAGGTCATCGTCTGTGTACACCTCGACCAAAGTCATCTTCACGCCGGTGATGTTTTCGAGCTTGCGCAATGCGATGCCAGTGTCTGGCTCCTCAGTTCCCTTTTTTGAATACCAGGCGGGATCGACGACTCTTTGGTAGAAGTCATCATTGGAGTCGAATGTAAATCCGTAGAAGTACATGTATTCTGACACATCAATTCACCAGCATTAGTCGGAAGCCAGTGCTCGAGCAGAAGCTGGATAAATCTTACCATCGGAATCGACTCGAGGAGGCGGTGGGATCGCGTTTAACATTTGGAATTTACTCTGGTGGTCGACATAGAAGCGCTTAGAGTGAGGTGGTGTCAGAACTAGGCTGCAGGTCTCAAGCGCATTGTCACACCACCTGACTGCACGTCCTTATCTTGCAGGTGACACCGTGAGCTCGGGATCTAGATTCTAGAAACCTTATCGTTCTGCACCGACGCCTCCCGAATATGCATCAGGACTCTTTCATAGAGAGAGACGGATTTTCCTGCCTTCAGACTGAATTGTGAAGTGACAATTTTGCACGGAAATTAACTTTCAGTTAGCTCTCCCCAGTGCGAAAGGAAGTTTGACGGGCGAGAAAGGTAAGAAATTTGGTTGCCGCTTGTTAGTCTTTCACATTTTCCTAATAAACTCGGCCAAGATGAAGAACCGAGGTGAGAATGCCCCTCCTCCATATTCCTCTCTTCGGACTCATAGTTTCTTCTTCAATCTAGAAAACCCGTCTTTCATACACCTACGCACTCGGCTGCGAAATTCTTAGAAGGAATGGTCGCCCAGCAGAGCCCGTCAAGCTCGAGTTCTGCATCTTCATCCTCCAATTCTCGCCATTCGTCCAGGCGGACGAATGATAACGCACCAATTCCTCCATTGCCCCTCTATCCCCCGTTTCCAACGCTGCGCTTCCTCAGGCACCCAAAACCCCTCCTCATTCATTCATGGAGCACTCCCAGCTGCAAAGAACGCCTCCACCACGCGGTGATGACGTCAGACCTCACCGTGAAAAGTCCTCCAAATCGCGGGCATCTAAAAACACCTCGAAGAGCCTACCCCGTCGATTCTTGGAAGACCTGGAGGGTATGGACTACCGGAAAAGCTCCAAGAGCATCAATGGAAATGGACTATCGCCCGCCGATTCTCTTCCGGGAAGAGAGGAGTCCTATCGTTCTCATCATCGGCACTATGGACGTTCAAGGTCATCATCGGATTCCTTTGTGAATATGTTGGCGATTACCACTGAACGGCTCTCGCATGAGACGATACGGGCGAATGAGGCAGAGAAGCAGGCCGCTGAGGTGCTAGCGCTATTCTAGAAGACACATGAGGAGAACATTAGAATGGAGAAAGATTTACGGCGGGCGCAGACGGAGTTGGGGCTGTACAAGATTCAGCTGGATGTAGCTCAGAAGGGTGGGGTTCACACTCGTTTCTCTTCATGAGGAGTAACGCTGACGTGTTCCGATTATAGAGATTTTTAAGGCTCAGGAAATTGTGGATAAACTGGAACGTCAACGTGCAGCTGCAGAGGAAGAAGCAGCACGATCCAGAGACAAGGTGCACAAGCTGAGCGAGGCTCGTGCCGTCGAGCACGCCATGCAGGAAGCGCGCTGGTTAGGATTTGAAGAAGGGTTGAAGCAAGGGCGGCAGGTGCAGCCATTGGCTTTGGCGGGGAGGATGTAGATCGCCAACCAAGTCACAGGTCGCGGCGGTCAGAAGACGTGTCTAGGTATTCATACCCTTATGAAGACGTCGTGAAGTCTCCTTCAACCATAAAGCTATCTGCTCGTCATCTTTCTTCCAAGAGGTATGTCTTCGCATTCCTTCCTCGCAAGATAATATTTTGTTGACTTTCTTATTACGTAAGCTACTCGGAATATTCAGTTCGTTCGACAGAGATTGCTCCTCGCGCTGCACCTTCCACCCAAACCCGACAACGGCACTCCTTCTCTGCAGCGCCTCCACCTGTGCAACGTACACCCGATGTCGGCA
Source organism: Gymnopilus junonius (assembly GCA_015501075.1). Classification (NCBI taxonomy): domain Eukaryota; kingdom Fungi; phylum Basidiomycota; class Agaricomycetes; order Agaricales; family Galerinaceae; genus Gymnopilus; species Gymnopilus junonius. The sequence goes on from JADNYJ010000259.1 coordinate 46,252, forward strand.
CCTACAGCCAGCTCCTCCCTAGACCGACCATCACCACTCCCATGCCCGTCGAGGTCCCGTCTACACAACCCCAACCCGCACCCGCCATGCCTCCACAACAACCTCCCAACCCCATCCACGACCACTCCAAGCACCCCGAGACCATCAACGTCCAGGACCCTAATGCCCCCATTCATCCGGTTTCCATACGCAATATGACGCCGAGCATTAGGCATGAGAGGATTGTTCTGCCTCCGGATAACTATATCCCTACTATGGGTCCTGATTCTCTTATCACGCTTCCTCCTCCTCATGAGCTCAGTCAACCAGTTGCACCTGAGGCTCCGCCTATACTACCACCAACGGCTCCTGTGGCTCCTGTACAGCAACAGCATCCTTCGCGTCCCCTCCTTCTCGACCAAGAGCGGGTGATGCTGCAAGTATGACATATACATCTCGCAGCGGTGGGTCGGGGTGCTGGTGCTGGTGCTGGTAATGAAGGTCGAAAGTACGCAACGATGCCCTCTAGGATGTCAGCAATGTCGCCTGGATCCACACGTCTCTCCGAACTTGACCTGCTCAGCCCACCGCGAGAAGGCGAGATCGACTGGGCAAGCACGGGAACGCATCAGGCCTACCAGCAGTCGCCAGTCCCATCCCTGGCGGGTCAAGTGTCTACAGCGCCAACAGTGGTCGGGACCAATCACCCACGCAGCGTATCGCGGAGGAATGGCGGAGTAAGAACAGGGAGTATCTGAAATCCGGTTCACGTCTCGTGAGTATTGTCTTCTCCGGCTTATTTTTGCTTGAGATGAATTAACTGATGGTGATAGCAAGGCGAACCAGTAATACCTCGACCTCCTTCGTCTGCGAGTGGAAGAAGATCGCGTCGGCCGAGGGAGATTGTGCTTCCTGCGCCTCTTGCTGAGGTCATGATCAACATGCCAGTAAACCGACATTCAATTTGCCACCAGCTTCTGAAGGGTTAGGTGCCTCAACGCCGCCACAGGCATATCCGTATCGGACTACGTCCAGCAACACGATCCCAGGAATCGAGGTGGTAACGCCTGTAAGTTCTCATTCTTCTTGAACCATTCGCCAGCGTGCACAGCCTGACCGCTCTTTGATCCCAGTCCACACATGACTCCTCCAAGCTGTCCGACCGAACGACAGTGGACCCCGTGCTCCTCACACCAGACAGCGCCATGCGCGTCACCCTCTTCCTCCTTCCGAGGATCATGATCAGTTCGATGCCGGCTTAGGACTGTATCAGAACCCGAATTACAATAACTTGGGTTCAGACGGAGAGGAGAGATATCGATGGTGCTTCCGGACAACCACCTCCCTCCAGGGTTCGTCCGCTCAGCCCGATTAATGGCATGAACGTCAACCCTTATCCTCCTGGGTTTGCACCGGGGTTGCCGAAGGAGTATCCTGGGGCTATGTCGCCGCATTTCACGTATCCTCTTCGCCCTTCCAGCGTCGGGGCTGATTCTTTTTCTTTCTCGGTTTCTTTTCCCTCCTTCTTTCTGTTGCGCTGGCGACCAAGGACCTGGTTGTCTCTTCTACTGTCCTCTTTCTGTTCTGCAGTTGCTGCTATCTCGCTTTTGGACTTGGACTCGATATCGTTTTAATTTACTTCGCAATTGTTACAGTCTCTGCCGCACTTTCATGTGTACACTATAATCACATCGCACCTCAGAAGTTGGGTTCATATACGTACATGTGTTACACACTAATGTATTATCTATTATCCTCAGTCTAGAACGCTAACATGATCACCATCGTAACCTAGAGCACCAGCTATAATTAATCCCGAGGTCTCCGAGAACGTCTCAAAGGCATGGCGGTATGTACCTGAAAACTCGGTGGGGTGCTTGGGCCTTCTTATTGGAGTGACCTAACGACGTCATCCATATATACCCAAGGATGCTTCTCTCATTTTCCAGATTTCCGTAGATTTCCGTCGTCTCGAGAGCCAGGCACCGAGGAGAAGGTACATAAACTGCTATGAGCCTTTCGGGACCGGAAGCTTTGCTTTGACTTCCCTCAATGTGCCTTGGCAACCAA